>JAUPTC010000547.1:0-44538 GCA_030762895.1 Sophora flavescens
ACTTTAGGGTGATGTCTATGGCTTTGGTGCTTCTGCAGGATTATGAGGCCACTTCATCTTGAGAAAGTAATCATGTTGACATGCCTGATTGGGTCCACCATATTTACCACATTTTCGGAGTGGCGTCGGGTTTGACATACGCTTCATTCAACACCTTCAATAATGCCTTGCGATGCAATTCGATGTCAAGGCGAGCGACAAAAGGGATATCCTTGCCGGAGTTTTCTTCAATTGTTCCACCACATCATATTCACTTTGCTTCATGATCTTCATAAACTCTTCTTCTTCTTTCTCTTTTCTTTCATCCATCGTTTTCTCTTCTTCGGCTTCCTTCATCATTTTTCTTGACCAGGGTGTAGCATCGCCCGCTCCTTGTAATGCCTCCAATTCTCACAATATTAGTAACTTAGGCCTTCGAGGTCTTCCCATGCAGCTCCAGTTAGTTCAACTTTACTATTCATAATTCCATGGTACAGCATGTGTATCTACATAAGCAAAAGGAGTTGGCTTGCTCACCCTTACGATGACTCTTTTCGGGTCCGAAGGTTTGTTCATGGGTGGTACTCGGAGTACAACATTTTCAACTACATTGACTTCCTCTGCGCAGCACCTCGTCTGGCTTTAATCACCCCCAAGGTGAGTAACCTCTGAACCTGGACTTTGAAATCCCAACAAGTTTCGATGTCGTGCCCCACTTGCCCACAATGTTAGTCGCACCTTAGATCCTTGGCGTACCCCCTTTCTGCACTTGGGATTTTCATTGGTGTAACAATATTGTATCCCACCTTCTTCAGTTCTTCGAAGATCTTCTGCATTGGCACTCGTAGTTCCAGCACCTTCCTATTTGGGGACCCTGTTACCTCCAAATTGTTTACTCGATTTCCATCATTATGATTCGGGATTGGATTCTTAGCGATATTAGGCCCGACCTCTTCTTCAAACCCTAGTCTCCCACAAGCAATCAACTTTTTTACTGCCGTCTTAAAAGCTTCGCAATCCTCAATAGAATGACCTGTGACATCCATATGATACTTGCAAGTCTGATTTGGATTGAACCAAGCAGGAAATGGTGGTTCTAAGGGACGTACAGGGTTTCCCGCAATCAAGTGGCGATCAAACAATTGTTGGAATAAATCCACATTAGAGATTGACAATTTTAGTAAGGGTGGCAGATTTGGACTTTGGAAACGTCCTTGGTTTGGGAAATTTGGGCGAGGCGGAGGATAGTTTGGGCGGTTTTGTGGGGGTGCAGACGGGTAACGGGTGTACGATGGGCGGGCAAGGTTATATGGTTGGGGGGTAGGAATATTGCTGATTTGGTTTTGCGGGTAAGTGTTGGTTTGTGAGGATGATTGTAGCGGGTAAAGCGGGGTTTGTGTGCGGTATGGGACATGTTGGTTAGGGTTATAGGGTGCTTGGTACTGAGGATTGAAGTTCTGTTGGCGTTGTACATAATTCGCCTCAACTTCCTTCTTCTTTGGTTGAAATCCCTTCAGGGATGTACTTCCTTTACCGTCATTCATGGGGAGCTTTCCAGCTCTTGCCAAAAAATCAATCCTTTCACCGGCGGCGATCAAGTCAAAGAAATCGTTGTAGGCGGCCCTGACCATGGCCCCTATAAAAGGTGCTCCGAGGGTTCCTAGAAAGTATGAGCACATTTCAGATAAAGTCAACGGGGGCTGAACTTGTGCAGCCAAACTCCTCCACATTTGGGCATATTGCTTGAAGGGATCCTCACTTCTTTTCTGCAGTGTAGTCAATTGTTCACGACTCGGGGCTGCATCCAGGTTAAATTTGTATTGGTCCATAAATAAGTTAGCCAATTCCGTCCATCGCAAGATCTTGGAATGGTCCAATTGAAGGTACCATTCTAAGGCGACGCCCGTCAAACTTTGGTGGAAAAAGCTGATAAGGAATTTGTCATCCTTGGACCAGATTGCCATCTTGGTGGCGTAACTAATGAGGTGAAATCGTGGGTTCCCACTTCCATCATATTTGGAGAAGTCAGGAATCTTGAAGTCCTTGGGGATCACGACATCTGTGGCGGGACCAGAGTTCTTCTATCTCGGAGAGAGGCCGTAGGTACTCGGGCCTTTTATCGCTTTTATCTATTCTTCCATTTTCTCCATCCATTCATCTCTCATCTTATCCTTACCGGCTGGACTCCATTGTGGGGCCTGTGAGTAGATACATGTGGTTGCTCCCATGTTGGCGCGGTGTAGCCAGGGACTTCATGATAGGCATTTTCGAAAGGGGGATATCCTTCTCCAATGGGAAGTGTTATTGGTGCCGTGTGATGTGTGCTCTGGTCGGGTCCGGACACTCCCCGAATGAGACTCGTGCTAATGTTTGAAAACATTGGTCTTTGTTACCCACGAAGAAATCCGCTGCCTACCAGGTTCAATTGTATCTCTGTTTGCACTAAGCATCTTTGAGAGATTCCCTCATATCTTGTAGTATGGCTTCTAATCTTGCTTGGGTTTTGGTCATCTCGCTTATTCTTCCACTCACATCATCTATCTCGAGCTTAGGTTTCTTCCTTCCTCGGATGCATTAGCAGACCATCCTGGTCCGAGATGCGGTATAGTAAACTCGGGTTTGGTTGGTGTTACCTTTCCTAGGTCGCACAATGGTTCCGAGAATCCTCGGAAGGGCGTGATTACGTAAAGCATTTTAAAAAAACTTATTAGCCAATTCAAAATTTTGTGTGCGTGTATGCATGCATGTGCATATTATCATCCTTCGTTCAATTGTGAGGGTACTCTTAGGAAGATTGTCGTATTACACCTATAGCAAGAAAACCCATCCTGCAATCAAATCTAGTGGTATGGTTCCCTCTGGTTTGAATACAGTTGGTGTCAAGTCCATGGGAGAATCCACTCCTCGATGAACCACACTCGCACTAGCAACGTCCTCATTTACACATAAAACACGTCGTTTTTAGGGTAAAAAATGTTGATGATGTATCTGAGGGAGAATGTACTCCTCGATAGATATCATCTAGAAATGCTCGAAAGACATGGATGAAAACTTCCATTCCATTATAAATATTTTGATACAAATCATGAGTCTTTGATCAAAATAAAAGAAGTACATTGATAGTTTCCATCTTTCTTCGAGGTCTACAAAGTTCTATGTTAAAAGTCTCATCTTCTTTTTCCTGAACCCTCTGGCAAGTTTTCCAAAATGATTGAAGAATTCGGTCACCTTCGGTGGTAGTTGAAGGAAATGGTTTATACGAATGTGGACGGATGCCTCTTCAAACCGCTCCACCAGTTGGGAAGTGTGATATTGGAGCTTATCCATCACGTCCTCGTATTTTCTCTTCCATGCTTCCTTTTCATTCATTACATCCTTCACCACTAATTTCCATCCCTTTACCCATTCTGCGTGACGTTGAGCTTCAACCCTTTCAGAGTCTTTTATCTTGTTTCTGAGCCAATCTTCTCTTATGTTGGCTTCTGCTAGTAGCTGGTGATACTTGGCTGCTTCGTCCCATCTCGATTAGAGTACAGTTCTGTTTGGGCCAAGGATTCTTGCAGGGATTCAACTCTCTCTTCTAGTATATCTATTGTTTCAACGTGAACCCCTACTTTTGTCTCGAGCTCTTTTTTCTTCTTTTGAAGTTTGACAAGCATCTTCTCTTGACATCCTATTTTTGCCAGCAGCTCCTGAGTTTCTACTTCTTTGTCTTTTCTTGCCCTTTTTGTGCGACTCGGGGCTTCGTGGGCATCAGCGCATTCGTCCTTCAAATGCTCAATCTGTAAACTCAGCTTCTGCACTTGTCTTCGGAGCGTGACAATAGTTACTTCGGCAACTTGGTCCTTCTCATCAAAAACCCTCATCTGAGCTTTTAAAACTTCGATTTCTTTCAACATTTGATCTTTGGTAAGAGGATTATTTTCCTTATGGAGAGGGGATGCAGGTCTTGGAGGGAAACCTCTTCTTGCTTCTCTCCATGCTTCATATCTTTTTATGTGAGCTATGACTCGCCTTCCTAATTCCTCCGGTCCTTTCATATGAATATCATTCCACGCTGACCTTACTGCTATCGTTTGACTCTTGATGCCTTCACCTTCTTGGTATAGGAAGAATATCCCATCGAGCAGCTCTTTGGGGGGTTCATCCTGTGTCCACTTGGGTTGGCGCATTACCAAAGCTGGTGAGTATGATACACAACCTCTTGGACCCATCAATGGAACATTTGACAAACTTCCACAGCTGAATACAACTGAATCTCCATTATACCACGGACACGTCCAACTAAACGACCGCGGGTCGGCCTGATCAAACTCTTGTTTCCACTCATATAGCTTACGTGGCTTTAGTTGCATGCGAGTGAATCCTTTCAGCGGGTCATCTGTTCTATCGATTTTATCACGAGCGTACAAGTGAGTCATAATCCAGACATACAATATTGACACACAACATCACAGTTTCCCTTGTTGATTCTGATGACAAACCTGTAGGGAGAGGAAAGTTTCGGCTAAGATAGCGGGGACCGGGTTTACACCATATTCTTCGACCCTATAGAAAACATCCATGGCTGACTGATCAATCAGATCTGGTACAAAAGGAAAGAGCACCAACCCATATATCATGAGGGCTGGTGCTTTGTTGAAAGTAACCCATCGTTGTTGCTGGCCCAGCTTGTTGAGATACACTTACAAAAATTGCCTCTTCAACCCTTTGGTGGTTCCCTTTTCTGTTTTCTCTATCATTCCGGTTGAAGCTCCGGTAGACTTGCTATTTTACGATCTGTTACATGTTGGCCATAATACATGTAGAAGAGTCTTCTTTTGAATTGGCAGTCTTAGCATATAAGCATACTCTTCCATAGTTGGAGTGATGTCCAAGTTAGGCAATTCAAAACATCTCAAAGTTGAGTTCCAATATTGGGCCAATGCACTCAGAGCGGGAGCTCCCCATTGGAATACGCAATAGGTCCAATATTACGCCATACTTGTTGACAAAGTCCGGCGTGCTTTTTTCGACATTTGCTGGCTGAGTTCACATAATCTCTTAACGTCATTGAGTGTCACATCGATCTTGATACTTTTCTTGGAATAGCTCGCGTTGCTAGTATTCTTCTCTGAACCAAACTTTTCCATTTTCTTGCTATAAGTTGAATACCAAAATCTTCCAACAAAGAGACGCAACAAAAAAAAATGAGTATAGTGAAGTAAATATATCTTGCGTGATTCATGTCGTATGGGACCCAATGGGGTTGAAAACCCTGATGGGTATGTATCACCTTCATTATGACATAGCGCCTATTAGATGTGCAATAATATTCGAGTATGTCATTCAAGTTTGAGGCAGCAATGTGGCGCCCTTAGTTTTGTGAATATTCACAATGAATATGCATGACAACTTATGCTTATGATGATAGAGAGAGGAAAGAAAAGTACGCCCCCTTTTGTCCTAAGCCATGTAAAACATAAGGATGGACACACCCTAAGGCTAGGACTTTAAACAGGTTGGCCACTGGGTCTGCTCTATTAGTGAAAATTGGGACGGGTCTAGACCTCTAAAAGTCATGGTCCCCAGATTGCCCTCATAAGGATATGATTCATGAATCTAACCACAAGTAGGGATAAACCCTCTCAATATGACTATTCTATGATCTCATGTACAATCTGAGTGGTGAACTGACAAGTATCAGGGAGGCACAAGACCTCTTCAATAACAACGTCAGAGCACCGCCTAATCCTTGGGTTTTTGAGCAAGCTCGGGTATAGAGCTAAGTGTGTGTGCAATATGTGATAGTGATGAGTGTGAAAGGGGGCATACAAACCTGTGACACTTAAAAGTAAAAATAAAAGGGAAGACAAGCAAAACCTGCAAAACAAAAACATAGGTATATATGACAATAGTTATAAGTCCTCTACCCTATTGTTAAAACATGGGAAAAAAGAAAAGAAAGGAGGAGGAAACAAAAACACTGTTAGTGAAACATATATAACAATAACGTGAGTTAAAATGTATGTACAACTAAATCTTCTCATTTAAATAAGAGGAAAAACCCAACCAAAAGGACAACCCAAACAGACATGAATAAAACATTTTTAGTTTTGTCATTTAATTATTGTTAGGAGAAAAACAGCAAGATATAATCATAAAAGGTAAAACAAATAAGCTACACGTTACTAAAAATTTGCAAAACCAATTTTTATGGGCTTGACTCTCTTGGAAAGTCCCCAGTGGAGTCGCCATCTGTAGCGACCAAGAAAAAAAGACTGGTTTTTCCTCTTAGAGAGAAAACATGGAGTCGCCACCAACTTTATTTAATTTCAGGGAAGTTGGAAACCCTTTAGAAAAAAAAGCTTTAGGTTCGGGAGTCAATTATGTCTAGGGAAGGCATGGAGACTTAACCCCACGGCACCCTAGACATCCACAAAATGGTTACCCAAAATTAGTTGTATAAATTATTAATAACTTTGAAGATATTTGTTTTACCCAAGAATCATCTTTCAAGAAAGAAACATCCTCAGTTGTGAAATTTTTGATTGAACCTATGTGAGGTTGAACATGGCACGTAAGTCCACAGAGCAACCTTAAAACTTGAAGGGTTGAACATGACACTTGTCATAGGGCAACCCAAAAAGATTGTTTTGATCAAGTGATCATCCTCTATTTTTATGTAAAATAAACGATTTTACTTCTTGAAAATAGGACAGAAATGAAACGTAGAAATGAAACTTTTTGCTAACTTATTCAGTGAGCGGTGGCAGAGAAAAATAAGAATGTCACGAGAAACTTATTGAAATAATATCAACAAAGAGAACAAGGGTTACCAAATGAGAGCAGAATAAGAGTGATTTTGTTTATTCTCAGTGATAAGATTTCAAGATCGAAGTCTTTACAATCAATCTTCTTGGGCCCCTTCACTCAAGCATAAATAGCGATTCTGAAAGACAAGCCGAGAGAGAGATGGAAATTAGACAACTTTTACAATCATTGTTTTTGCTTTTACATTATTGGGCTTAATTGCCAAACATTGTTAATTTTCGGATTTTTCACTCATCCTGACCTTGTTGCCTTGCGCAGAGCATAACTAGAGCAACAGACATCGGATTTTGGTGATCTTACTGTCCCTTGAAAGATAAGGAAGACACCTACAATTTCAGGTTTCACAAGAATTGTCAAATTAGGCCAAATTCAAGGCTAAATTGTGTCCCGAGTTCTCTGGGGCGGATCGGTCTGTGATCCATGATGTTCCTTCACTTAAATGGGCCTAACTTACTCATCTTAAGCCCAATTAAGGCATATGATACCTTGTTGGAAAGCTTATTCAGAGGCCCATAATTTGGTGTAGGGTAAGGTCAGGATTAAAATGCATAAATAGCAATTTACAGCCGCACAAGCCAGAGAGAGACGAAAATTAGACAACTTTTACAATCATTGTTTTTGCTTTTACATTATTGGGCTTAATTGACAAACATTGTTAATTTTCGGATTTTTCACTCATCCTGATCTTGTTGCCTTGCGCAGAGCATAACTAGAGCTACAAATATCGGATTTTGGTGATCTTCCTATCCCTAGAAAGATAAGGAAGAGAGCTACAATTTCAGGTTTCACAAGAATTGTCAAATTAGGCCAAAATCAAGGCTAAATTGGGTCCCAAGTTCTCTGGCGCCGATCAGTGCGCAGTCCATGATGTTCCTTCACTTAAATGGGCCTCACTTACTCATCTTAAGCCCAATTAAGGCATATGATACCTTGTTGGAAAGCTTATTCAGAGGCCCTTAATTTGGTCTAGGGTTAGGTCAGGATTAATAAGCATTAATAGGAGTGTACTGCCGCACAATCCAGAGAGAGATGGAAATTAGACAACTTTTACAATCATTGTTTTTTGGATTTACATTATTGGTCTTAATTACTAAACATTGTTAATTTTCGAAATTTTCACTCATCCTGACCTTGTTGCCTTGCGCAGAGCATAACTAGAACTACAAATATCGGATTTTTGTGATCTTACTGTCCTTAGAAAGATAAGGAAGAGACCTACGATTCCATGTGTCACAAGAATTGTCAAAGTAGGCCAAAATCAAGGCTAAATTGGGTCCCGATTTCTCTGGAGCGGATCAGTACGCAGTCCATGATGTTCCTTCACTTAAATAGGCCTAACTTACTCATCTTAAGCCCAATTAAGGCATATGATACCTTGTTGAAAGCATATTCAGAGTCCCTTGATTTGGTCTAAGGTTAGGTCAGGATTAATAAGCATAAATAGCGATTTCTGACCGCCTGACAAGCCAGAGAGAGTCGGAAATTAGACAACTTTTACAATCATTGTTTTTACTTTTACATTATTGGGCTTAATTGCTATACATTGTTAATTTTCGGATTTTACACTCATCCTGACCTTGTTGGCTTGCGCACAGCATAACTAGAGCTACAGATATCGGATTTTGGTGATCTTGCTGTCCCTAGAAAGATAAGGAAGAGACCTATAATTTCAGGTTTCACAAGAATTGTCAAATTAGGCCAAAATCAAGGCTAAATTGGGTCCCGAGTTCTCTGTCGCGGATCAGGGCACAGTCCATGATGTTTCTTCACTTAAATGTGACTAACTTACTCATCTTAAGCCCAATTAAGGCATATGATACCATGTTGGAAAGCTTATTCAGAGGCCCTTAATTTGGTCTAGGGTTAGGTTAGGATTAATAAGAATAAATAGCAGTTTACAGCCGCACAAGCCAGAGAGAGACGGAAATTAGACAACTTTTACAATCATTGTTTTTGCTTTTACATTATTGGGCTTAATTGGGATTAATTGATAACATTGTTAATTTCCGGATTTTTCACTCATCATGACCTGGTTGCCTTGCGCAGAGCATAACTAGAGCTACAGATATCGGATTTTGGCGATCTTGATGTCCCTAGAAAGATAAGGAAGAGACCTACAATTTCTGGTTTCACAAGAATTGTCAAATTAGGCCAAAATCAAGGCTAAATTGGGTCCCGACTTCTCTGGGGCGGATCAGTGTGCAGTCCATGATGTTCCTTCACTTAAATGGGCCTAACTTACTCATCTTAAGCCCAATTAAGGCATAAGATTCCTTGTTGGAAAGCTTATTCTGAGGCACTTAATTTGGTGTAGGGTTTTGTCGAGATTAATAAGCATAAATAGCAATTTACAGCCGCACAAGCCAGAGAGAGACGGAAATTAGACAACTTTTACAATCATTGTTTTTGCTTTTACATTATTGGGCTTAATTGCCAAACATTGTTAATTTTTGGATTTTTCACTCATCCTGACCTTGTTGCCTTGCGCAGAGCATAACTAGAGCTACAAATATCGGATTTTGGTGATCTTGCTGTCCCTAGAAAGATAAGGAAGAGACCTACAATTTCAGGATTCACAGGTATTGTCAAATTAGGCCAAAATCAAGGCTAAATTGGGTCCCGAGTTCTCTGAGCGGATCAGTGCGCAGTCCATGATGTTCCTTCACTTAAATAGGCCAAACTTACTCATCTTAAGCCCAATTAAGGCATATGATACCTTCTTGGAAAGCTTATTCAGAGGCCCTTAATTTGGTCTAGGATTAGCTCAGGATTAATAAGCATAAATAGCAGTTTACAGCCGCACAAGCCAGAGAGAGATGAAAATTAGACAACTTTTACAATCATTGTTTTTTGCTTTTACATTATTGGGTTTAAGTGCTAAACAATGTTAATTTTCGGATTTTTCACTAATCCTGACCTTGTTGCCTTCCACAAAACATAACTAGAGCTACAGATATCGGATTTGGGTAATCTTGTTGTCCCTAGAAAGATAAGGAAGAGACCTACAATTTCAGTTTTCAAAGAATTGTCAAATTAGGCCAAAATTTTGGCTAAATTGGGTCCTGAGTTCCCTGGCACGGATCATTGCGCAGTCCATGATGTTCCTTCACTTAAATAGTCCAAACTAACTCATCTTAAGCCCAATTAAGGCATATGATACCTTGTTGGAAAGCTTATTCGGAGGCCCTTAATTTGGACTAGGGTTAGGTCAGGATTAATAAGCATAAATAGCAGTTTACTGCCGTACAAGCCAGAGAGAGATGGAAATTAGACAACTTTTACAATCATTATTTTCGCTTTTACATTATTGGGCTTAATTGGGCTTAATTGCCAAACATTGTTAATTTTCGGATTTTTCACTCATCCTGACCTTGTTACCTTGCGCAGAGGATAACTAGACCTACAGATATCGGATTTTGGTGATTTTGATGTCCCTAAAAAGATAATGAAGAGACCTACAATTTCAGGTTTCACTAGAATTGTCAAATTAGGCATAAATCAAGGCTAAATTGGGTCCCGAGTTCTCTGGCGCGGATCAGTGTGCAGTCCATGATGTTTCTTCACTTAAATGGGCCTAACTTACTCATCTTAAGCCCGATTAAGGCATAAGATACATTGTTGGAAAGCTTATTCAGAGGCCCTTTATTAGGTCTAGGGTTTGGTAAGGATTAAGAAGCATAAATAGCAGTTTACAGCCACACAAGTCAGAGAGAGACGATAATTAGACAACTTTTACAATCATTGTTTTTTCTGTTACATTATTCGGCTTAATTGCTAAACATTGTTAATTTTTGGATTTTTCACTCATCCTGACCTTTGTGCCTTGCGCAGAGCATAACTAGAGCTACAGAAATCGGATTTTGGTGATCTTGCTGTACCTAGAAAGATAAGGAAGAGACCCACAATTTCAGGTTCAAGGGAATTGTCAAATTAGCCCAAAATCAAGGCTAAATTGGTTCCCGAGTTTTCTGGCGAGGATCAGTGCGCAGTCCATGATGTTCCTTCACCAAAATGGGCCTAACTTACTCATCTTAAGCCCAATTAAGGCATATGATACCTTGTTGGAAAACTTATTCAGAAGCCCTTAATTTGGAGTAGGGTTAGGTCATAATTAATGACATTAAATAGCTGTTTACAGCAGCACAATCCAGAGAGAGACGGAAATTAGACAACTTTTACACACATTGTTTTTGCTTTTACTTTATTGGGCTTAATTGCTAAACATTGTTAATTTTCGGATTTTTCACTCATCCTGACCTTGTAGCCTTCCGCAGAGCATAACTAGACCTACAGATATCGGATTTTGGTGATCATGCTGTCCCTAGAAAGATAAGGAAGAGTCGTACAATTTCAGGTTTCAAGAGAATTGTCAAATTAGCCCAAAATAAGGCCTAAATTGGTTCCCGAGTTCTCTAGCGTGGATCAGTGTGCAGTCCATGATGTTCCTTCACTTAAATGGGCCAAACTTACTCATCTTAAGCCCAATTAAGGCATATGATACCTTGTTGGAAAGCTTATGCAGAAGCCCTTAATTTGGTCTTGGGTTAGGTCAGGATTAATAAGCATAAATAGAAGTTTACAGCCATACAATCCAATGAGATACGGAAATTAGACAACTTTTACAATCATTGTTTTTGCTTTTACATTATTGGGCTTAATTGCTAAACAATGTTAATTTTCGGAATTTTCACCCATCCCGACCTTGTTGCCTTGCGCAGAGCATAACTAGAGCTGCAGATATCGGATTTTTATGATCTTGCTGTCCCTAGAAAGATAAGCAATATACCTACAATTTCAGGTTTCACTAGAATTGTCAAATTAGGCCAAAATCAAGGCTAAATTGGGTCCCGAGTTCTCTGGCGCGGATCAGTGTGCAGTCCATGATGTTTCTTCACTTAAATGGGCCTAACTTACTCATCTTAAGCCCGATTAAGGCATAAGATACATTGTTGGAAAGCTTATTCAGAGGCCCTTTATTAGGTCTAGGGTTAGGTAAGGATTAAGAAGCATAAATAGCCGTTTACAGCCACACAAGCCACAGAGAGACGAAAATTAGACATCTTTTACCATCATTGTTTTTGCTTTTATATTATTCGGCTTAATTGCTAAACATTGTTAATTTTCGGATTTTTCACTCATCCTGACCTTTGTGCCTTGCGCAGAGCATAACTAGAGCTACAGAAATCGGATTTTGGTGATCTTGCTGTCCCTAGAAAGATAAGGAAGAGACCTACAATTTCAGGTTTCAAGGGAATTGTCAAATTAGCCCACAATCAAGGCTAAATTGGTTCCCGAGTTTTCTGGCGAGGATCAGTGCGCAGTCCATGATGTTCCTTCACTAAAATGGGCCTAACTTACTCATCTTAAGCCCAATTAAGGCATATGATACCTTGTTGGAAAACTTATTCAGAAGCCCTTAATTTGGAGTAGGGTTAGGTCATAATTAATGACATTAAATAGCAGTTTACAGCAGCACAATCCAGAGGGAGACGGAAATTAGACAACTTTTACACACATTGTTTTTGCTTTTACATTATTGGGCTTAATTGCTAAACATTGTTAATTTTCGGATTTTTCACTCATCCTGACCTTGTTGCCTTGCGCAGAGCATAACTAGACCTACAGATATCGGATTTTGGTGATCTTGCTGTCCCTAGAAAGATATGGAAGAGTCCTACAATTTCAGGTTTCAAGAGAATTGTCAAATTAGCCCAAAATCAGGCCTAAATTGGTTCCCGAGTTCTCTAGCGTGGATCAGTGTGCAGTCCATGATGTTCCTTCACTTAAATGGGCCAAACTTACTCATCTTAAGCCCAATTAAGGCATATGATACCTTGTTGGAAAGCTTATTCAGAAGCCCTTAATTTGGTCTTGGGTTAGGTCAGGATTAATAAGCATAAATAGAAGTTTACAGCCATACAATCCAATGAGATACGGAAATTAGACAACTTTTACAATCATTGTTTTTGCTTTTACATTATTGGGCTTAATTGCTAAACAATGTTAATTTTCGGAATTTTCACTCATCCCGACCTTGTTGCCTTGCGCAGAGCATAACTAGAGCTGCAGATATCGGATTTTTATGATCTTGCTGTCCCTAGAAAGATAAGCAATATTGAGACACCCCGCTGTGCCCCATCGTATTATTACATTAAAACCTTAATATTTATTTACTTAATCGCTCGCTTATCATTGAAAATACGTAAAAATTAAAACTTAATAAATAATTATATAACTTATGCAGATATAAAACATACCAAAACTATATTACATAAATACACACCTGTTTATTTATTACATTACCAAAACACTGTTGAGGGTATCCTCTTAGTAGGATCCCTCACAGGCATAAACTTCACTACAGACATACTTAGCGGAATTATGAATACTCCTTAGACACACTGGCCATACTGTCTATACTTTAATCGCCTTGAATCACAGCTCGACCTCCAGCATCTGGTTCGTAAGGAGTTCCATCTAACTCCTCAGCAATTGGTTCCTCCATCAGGTCTTCTCGTACGATCACATCAGAAATAAAATACAACACACAGGAAGATATAGGGAATAAGAAACAGTTCTATCATCAAAAAGCGGAAAAGAGTAATAGTAAATTATACAGTAATTGTCACAGACACACATCACTCAAAATCAACAATCATCCTCAATTCACTATATCATCCTCTACCCTCAGCTCATGTAGTCTAAACACTTATACTATCATAACTATCTCTATTCCTTTCACATTCGTTAGTAGTCCATAACTATTTAGGGTCAAAACTCAGTGTGCCCCTATTCCTGTATCTCTCACAGGAAATAGTGCATAAGCACAGTATGCGTCACTATTTCCCCCATTGGAAATAGCACATAAGCACATAATAACTGATAACTCGGTGCGCCCCTATTCCCTAATCTCTCATAGGAAATAGTGCATAAGCACGATATGCGTCACTATTTCCCCCATTGGAAATAGCACATAAGCACATAATAAATAATAACTCGGTGCGCCCCTATTCCCTAATCTCTCATAGGAAATAGTGCATAAGCACGATATGCGTCACTATTTCCCCATTGGAAATAGCACATAAGCACATAATAAATAATAACTCGGTGCGCCCCTATTCCCTAATCTCTCATAGGAAATAGTGCATAAGCACGATATGCGTCACTATTTCCCCATTTGAAATAGCACATAAGCATATAATAAATAATAACTCGGTGCGCCCCTATTCCCTAATCTCTCATAGGAAATAGTGCATAAGCACAATATGATTCTCACTGACTTTTATCAATAGCAACCTAGTACCTCAAACTCTTCCTCACAACCTCCACTTGCATTCTATGTCACATCTCCTCATTTAGATAATTTAATTTAGCTAAGCACCTCTAAGTCAATTCATTCTCTCACCCAAACAATCATCTCCCGAACAACACATATCCTTACTTAAAAATCATCTAAGCACAATATTTAAAAACAGGCAGATCATGCATAACATAACATCAGAAAATATCCAAATATCTCAATATCATATAAATATTCAAACACCGAAATAATACGTCACATGCAGATGGAATACCTCAACCAGCGTATCACAGTAAATTTGATAACATAAAATCAAACATCCTCAAATACTTAAAATCAACTTAATGTCGATAAACCTACAATCCCCGAATCACCATTGGTTTTACAGAAAAGGTTTCCAATGGGATTTTGGTCTTGTCGATTACTCGACTACTAGTAGGGTTTAGGTCGCCCTACACAACTATCATATAATCTACTACTTATCGATTCCGACGATAGGTTGATTCTTTTCCCCACGAGTTAGCACCGGAAACGCGTACACGACGATCCTCGTTATCCCGCCACGAGTTAACACAACCACCTTCATTCAAACAACATAACTATAATTAATCAATTAACAACCATCTATGACACTTTAGGGCTAGGTTCGGCCAAGACTTAGAAAATAGGTTTAGGATTATCTTCTTAATGCCATCTTTTGGATCCTAGTTACTAGAGTCTTAACTAACATGGATTACTTATTACAAGACTAAAATTTGAAACAAAATCCTCTAACATTTAGGGTTAGGGTTTCGGCCCATATTAGGAATTTAAGCTAGGGATTTTTTGTTGGACCTAAGCTCTTGGATTTAAGCTATACATGTATTATAGAACTTAAGTCAAGTACTAACATTCAAAACAAACAACAAAACACCAAACCCATTTTCCTACCTAGGTTCGGCCATTAATGGTTAATAGGGAAGGAAAATGATTTTTATCACATGCTCTTGGATAAATAAAGGAGGGATCATAACTAGATCATAGAAATTGGTTTCACATTTTTATGATTTTTCTACAATTTTCTAGAATTATTTGAAGTTCTAGATCTAGGAATGGAAAAATATGATTCATGGCATAAACATGAGAAATACATGAATATGAAAGCTTATATGATCAAGGAGATGAGCTTTTACCTCTTGAAGATTGAAGTAATGAAGAAAATGATCAACCTTCACTAAGCTGAAAACTGGACAGCTTGAGGGTGTGATGGTATTGTGAGTGTATCTCACAGTATACTCATCCGAAAATCTTGAACTTTGGCTTGATAGAAAGATAATAAGAAAAGGAACAATTTTTGTGTTTAAGGTTTCATTTGGTTCGGATCATAACAGGGGTGAAAAGGGACTTCTTTCTGCTGTTTCGTGGGTTGCTGAGAATTCTGGGCAGTTTCGGTATTTTGATCCTATCTCCCAATCCACTTACCCGTTTTTGATGATCTTTAGCTTGTTGGAAAGAAGAGAGAAAGAGGAACAACTTTTATGTTTAGTGTTTTCCAAGTTTCAGAAAGGAAGAGGGTCATATGTTTGGTGGGGATTCGGTGTTCTTAGGGTTTTGTAACTTAGTTGGTGAGGAAGATGAAGGGAATGAAGAAGATGAGTGAAATGGTGAGGGAGGCCACGGTTTGGAGGGTATTTATAGGGAAAATATTAGGCCTTGTTTGGTATTTAACTTTTATATTAATGGGTTTTGTGATTATTTAATTAATATAAGTTTAACCATAGTTAATAATTAACTTAACTAAGGTTATAATTAACTTAACTAAGGTTATTTTGGCTAACCATGGTTAATAATATGTGGCTCACATTTAGTGGAGGTGTGGCTGATTTTGGGCCACACAAAGTGACTCACCAATGAGTCACCGATCCTATCCGTTAGCGGTTCAAATGGAAATTCCAGACGCAGCTCCGTCGTTTTCCGATTTCGATTTTTGAGAGGAAAATAATGAAACGAAAGCAAAATGAAATAGGTAAGGTTGAGTATATATGGATGCACGAAATTGAGGAGATGTGGGAGGTTTACAACCATGTAAAATGAGTGGTTAAGAGTGCGTAGATGTGTCTGGTTAATACCTGCGAAAGCTTGGGGGTATTTTGGTCTTTTTACCTAAATGTCATGATTACTTGCATTTAATGCTCATAAATGCTTGGTGACTCATCCTCCATGAGTCATCATGTATGACTCATTGTCCCGATCTCTTGACGGGTCTCTGCACTTCCCTTCTCGACTCCGTCGGTTTCCCGATTAGGGTTTTACGCCTGCGTAAAAGCGTAATATTTCGTTTTCGACTGAAAATTTTCAAACTAACCAAACTCGTTGGAAATATGACTTAAATATAAACCATTTCGTTCACGAGTCAAAATTAGGTTTTCTGCTCAGTAAAATTATACTGTCAGTGAAAACGCAGATCGGGTTCCGTCTGAATTTTCAACCCAAATTTTTATCATAAACTTCTACCCTAAGATAGAGTATGAATATGATTTTTATTTCATAAAAATCAATCTCCATGAACTCGGATAAAAATATAAATAAATACATTTATACAGGTTAATACAGCGAAAATATTTTTACTGAAAAAATAAAAATCGGAAAATAAAAAGTAGGGTGTTACAAATATACCTACAATTTCAGGTTTCACTAGAATTGTCAAATTAGGCCAAAATCAAGGCTAAATTGGGTCCCGAGTTCTCTGGCGCGGATCAGTGTGCAGTCCATGATGTTTCTTCACTTAAATGGGCCTAACTTACTCATCTTAAGCCCGATTAAGGCATAAGATACATTGTTGGAAAGCTTATTCAGAGGCCCTTTATTAGGTCTAGGGTTAGGTAAGGATTAAGAAGCATAAATAGCAGTTTACAGCCACACAAGCCAGAGAGAGACGAAAATTAGACAACTTTTACAATCATTGTTTTTGCTTTTACATTATTCGGCTTAATAGCTAAACATTGTTAATTTTCGGATTTTTCACTCATCCTGACCTTTGTGCCTTGCGCAGAGCATAACTAGAGCTACGTAAATCGGATTTTGGTGATCTTGCTGTCCCTAGAATGATAAGGAAGAGACCTACAATTTCATGTTTCAAGGGAATTGTCAAATTAGCCCAAAATCAAGGCTAAATTGGTTCCCGAGTTTTTGGCGAGGATCGGTCTGTGATCCATGATGTTCCTTCACTTAAATGGGCCTAACTTACTCATCTTAAGCCCAATTAAGGCATATGATACCTTGTACGAAAGCTTATTCAGAGGCCCTTAATTTGGTCTAGGGTTAGGTCACGATTAATAAGCATAAATAGTAGTTTACAGCCGTACAATCCAGAGAGAGACGTAAATTAGACAACTTTTACAATCATTGTTTTTGCTTTTACATTATTGTGCTTAATTGCTAAACAATGTTAATTTTCGGATTTTTCACTCATCCTGACCTTGTTGCCATGCACAGAGCATAACTAGAGCTACAAATATCAGATTTTGGTGATCTTGCAGTCCCTATAAAAATAAGGAAGAGACCTACAATTTCAGGTTTCACTAGAATTGTCAATTTAGTCCAAAATCAAGGCTAAATTGGGTCCCGAGTTCTCTGGCGCGGATCAGTGCGCAATCCATGATGTTCCTTCAATTAAATGGGCCTAACTTACTCATCTTAAGCCCAATTAAGGCATATGATACCTTGTTGGAAAGCTTATTCAGAGGCCCTTAATTTGGTCAAGGGTTAGGTGAGGATTAATAAGAATAAATAGCAGTTTACAGTCGCACAAACCAGAGAGATGGAAATTAGACAACTTTTACAGTCATTGTTTTTGCTTTTACATTACTGGGCTTAGTTGATAACTTTGTTAATTTCCGGATTTTTCACTCATCCTGACCTTTTTGCCTTGCTAAAAGCATAACTAGAGCTACAGATATCGGATATTTGTGATCTTGCTGTCCCCAGAAAGACAAGGAAGAGACCTACAATTTAAGGTTTCACAAGAATTGTCAAGTTAGGCTTAAATCAAGGCTAAATTGGGTCCCGAGTTCTCTGGCACGGATCAGTGTGCAGTCTATGATGTTCCTTCACTTAAATGGGCCTAACTTACTCATCTTAAACCCAATTAAGGCATATGATACCTTGTTGGAAAGCTTATTCAGAGGCCCTTAATTTGGTCTAGGGTTAGGTCAGGGTTAATAAGAATAAATAGCAGTTTACAGCCGTACAAGGCAGAGAGAGACGGAAATTAGACAACTTTTACAATCATTGTTTTTGCTTTTACATTATTGGGCTTAATTGCTTAGCATTGCTAATTTTCTGATTTTTCACTCATCCTGACCTTGTTGCCTTGCGCAGAGCATAACTAGAGCTACAGATATCGGATTTTGGTGAATTTGCTGTCCCTAGAAAGATAAGGAAGAGACCTACAATTTCTGGTTTCACAAGAATTGTCAAATTAGGCCAAAATCAAGGCAAAATTAGGTCCCGAGTTCTCTGGCGCGGATCGGTCATGCAGATCCATGATGTTCCTTCAATTAAATGCGCCTAACTTACTCATCTTAAGCCCAATTAAGGCATATGATACCTTGTTGGAAAGCTTATTCAGAGGCCCTTAATTTGTTCTAGGGTTAGGTTAGGATTAATAAGCATAAATAGAAGTTTACAGCCGCACAAGCCTGAGAGAGATGGAAATTAGATAACTTTTACAATCAATGTTTTTGCTTTTACATTATTTGGCTTAATTGCTAAATATTGTTAATTTTCGATTTTTTCACTCATCATGACCTTGTTGCCTTACGCAGAGCATAACTAGAGCTACACATATCGGATTTTAGTGATCTTGTTGTCCATAGAAAGATAAGGAAGATACCTACAATTTCAGGTTTCACAAGAATTGTCAAATTAGGCCAAAATCAAGGCTAAATTGGGTCCCCAGTTCTCTAGCGCGGATCAGTGCGCAGTCCATGATGTTCCTTCACTTAAATGGGCCTAACTTACTAATCTTAAGCCCAATTAAGGCGAATGATACCTTGTTGGAAAGCTTATTCAGAGGGCCTTAATTTGGTATAGGGTTAAGTCTAGATTAAAAAGAATAAATAGCAGTTTACAGCTGCACAAGCCAGAGAGAGACGGAAATTAGACAACTTTTACAGTCATTGTTTTTGCTTTTACATTATTGGGCTTAATTGGGCTTAATTACTAAACATTGTAAATTTTCGGATTTTTCACTCATCCTGACCTTGTTGCTTTGCCAGAGCATAACTATAGCTACAGGTATCGGATTTTGGTGATCTTGCTGTCCCTAGAAAGATAAGGAAGAGACCTACATTTCCTGGTGTCACAAGAATTGTCAAATTAGGGCAAAAACAAGGCTAAATTGGGTCCCGAGTTCTCTGGCGTGGATCAGTGCGCAGTCCGTGATGTTCATTCACTTAAATGGGCCTAACTTACACATCTTAAGCCCAATTAAGACATATGATACCTTGTTGTAAAGCTTATTCAGAGGCCCTTAATTTGGTCTAGGGTTAGGTCAGAATTAATAAGCATTAATAACAGTTTACAGCCGCACAAGTCAGAGAGAGATGAAAATTAGAAAACTTTTACAATCATTGTTTTTGCTTTTACATTATTGGGCTTAATTGTTAAACATTGTTAATTTTCGGATTTTTCACTCATCCTGACCTTGTTGCCTTGCGCAAGGCATAACTAGAGCTACAGATATCGGATTTTGGTGATCTTGTTGTCCCTAGAAAGACAAGGAAGAGACCTACAATTTCTGGTTTCACAAGAATTGTCAAATTAGGCCAAAATCAAGGCTAAATTGGGTCCCAAGTTCTCTGGCTCAGATCAGTGCGTAGTCCATGATGTTCTTTCACTTAAATGGGCCTAACTTACTCATCTTAATCCCAATTAAGTCAAACGATACCTTGTTGGAAAGCTTATTCAGTGGCCCTTAATTTGGTCTGGGTTAGGTCAGGATTAATAAGCATAACTAGCAGTTTACAGCCGCACAAGCAAGAGAGAGACGGAAATTAGACAACTTTTACAATCATTGTTTTTGCTTTTACATTACTGGGCTTAATTGCTAAATATTGTTAATTTTCGGATTTTTCACTTCTCCAGACCTTGTGGCCTTACGCAGAGAATAACTAGAGCTACAGATAGCAGATTTTGGTGATCTTGCTGTCCCTAGAAAGATAAGGAAGAGACCTACAATTTCAGGTGTACCAAGAATTGTCAAATTTGGCCAAAATCAAGGCTAAATTAGGTCTCGAGTTCTCTGGCACGGATCGATCTTGTGATCCATGATGGTCCTTCACTTAAATGGGCCTAACTTACTCATCTTAACCCCAATTAAGGCCTATGATAACTTGTTGGAAAGCTTATTCAGAGGCCCTTAATTTGGTCAAGGGTTAGGTCAGGCTTAATAAGCATAAATAGGAGTTTACAGCCGCACAAGCCAGAGAGAGACGGAAATTACACAACTTTTACAATCATTATTTTTGCTTTTACATTATTGGGCTTAATTGCTAAACATTGTTAATTTTCGGATTTTTCACTCATCCTGATCTTGTTGCCTAACGCACAGAATAACTGGAGCTACAGATATCGGATTTTGGTGATCTTGCTGTCCCTAGAAAGATAAGGAAGAGACCTACAATTTCAGGTTTCACAAGAATTGTCAAATTAGGCCAAAATCAAGGCAAAATTGGGTCCCGAGTTCTCTTGCGCGGATCATTGCACAGTCCATGATGTTCCTTCACTTAAATGGGCCTAACTTACTCATCTTAAGCCCAATTAAGGCATATGATACCTTGTTGGAAAGCTTATTCAGAGGCCCTTAATTTGGTCTAGGGTTAGGTCAGGATTAATAAGCATAAATAGCAGTTTACAGCCGCACAAGCCAAAGAGAGACGGAAATTAGACAACTTTTACAATTATTGTTTTTGCTTTTACATTATTGGGCTTAATTGGTAAATATTGTTAATTTTCGGATTTTTCACTCATCCTGACCTTGTTGCCTTGCGCAGAGCATAACTAGAGCTACAGATATCGGATTTGGGTGATCTTGCAGTCGCTAGAAAGATAAGGAAGAGACCTACAACTTCAGGTTTCATAAGAATTGTCAAATTCGGCCAATATCAAGTCTAAATTGGGTCCCAAGTTCTCTGGCGCGGATCAGTGCGCAGTCCATGATGTTCCTTCTCTTAAATGGGCCTAACTTACTCATCTTAAGCCCAATTATGGCATATGATACCATGTTGGAAAGCTTATTCAGAGGTCCTTAATTTGGTCTAGGGTTAGGTCAGGATTAATAAGCATAAATAGCAGTTTACAGCCTCACAAGCCAGAGAGAGACAGAAATAAGACAACTTTTACAATCATTGTTTTTGCTTTTACATTATTGGGCTTAATAGGGCTTAATTACTAAACATTGTAAATTTTCGTATTTTTCACTCATCCCGACCTTGTTGCTTTGCCAGAGCATAACTATAGCTACAGATGTCGGATTTTGGTGATCTTGTTGTCCCTAGAAAGATACGGAAGAGACCTACAATTTCTGGTTTCACAAGAATTGTCAAATTAGGCCAAAATCAAGGCTAAATTGGGTCCCAGGTTCTCTGGCTCAGATCAGTGCGCAGTCCATGATGTTCTTTCACTTAAATGGGCCAAACTTACTCATCTTAATCCCAATTAAGTCACACGATACCTTGTTGGAAAGCTTATTCAGTGGCCCTTAATTTGGTCTAGGGTTAGGTCAGGATTAATAAGCATAAATAGCAGTTTACAGCCGCACAAGCCAGAGAGAGACGGAAATTAGACAACTTTTACAATCATTGTTTTGCTTTTACATTATTGGGCTTAATTGCTAAATATTGTTAATTTTCGAATTTTTCACTTCTCCTGACCTTGTTGCCTAACGCAGAGCATAACTAGAGCTACAGATATCGGATTTTGGTGATCTTGCTCTCCCTAGAAAGATAAGGAAGAGACCTACAATTTCAGGTTTACCAAGAATTGTCAAATTTGGCTAAAATCGAGGCAAAATTAGGTCTCGAGTTCTCTGGCACGGATCAGTGCGCAGTCCATGATGTTCCTTCACTTAAATGGGCCTAACTTACTCATCTTAACCCCAATTAAGGCCTATGATACCTTGTTGGAAAGCTTATTCAAAGGCCCTTAATTTGGTCTAGGGTTAGGTCAGGCTTAATAAGCATAAATAGGAATTTACAGCCGCACAAGCCAGAGAGAGACGGAAATTACACAACTTTTACAATCATTATTTTTGCTTTTACATTATTGGGCTTAATTGCTAAACATTGTTAATTTTCGGATTTTTCACTCATCCTGACCTTGTTGCCTTACGCACAGAATAATTGGAGCTACAGATATCGGATTTTGGTGATCTTGCTGTCCCTAGAAAGATAAGGAAGAGACCTACAATTTCAGGTTTCACAAGAATTGTCAAATTAGGCCAAAATCAAGGCAAAATTGGGTCCCGAGTTCTCTTGCGCGGATCATTGCGCAGTCCATGATGTTCCTTCACTTAAATGGGCCTAACTTACTCATCTTAAGCCCAATTAAGGCATATGATACCTTGTTGGAAAGCTTATTCAGAGGCCCTTAATTTGGTCTAGGGTTAGGTCAAGATTAATAAGCATAAATAGCAGTTTACAGCGGCACAAGCCAAAGAGAGACGGAAATTAGACAACTTTTACAATTATTGTTTTTGCTTTTACATTATTGGGCTTAATTGGTAAATATTGTTAATTTTCGGATTTTTCACTCATCCTGACCTTGTTGCCTTGCGCAGAGCATAACTAGAGCTACAGATATCGGATTTGGGTGATCTTGCAGTCCCTAGAAAGATAAGGAAGAGACCTACAACTTCAGGTTTCATAAGAATTGTCAAATTCGGCCAATATCAAGTCTAAATTGGGTCCCATGTTCTCTGGCGCGGATCGGTCGCGATCCATGATGTTCCTTCTCTTAAATGGCCCTAACTTACTCATCTTAAGCCCAATTATGGCATATGATACCTTGTTGGATAGCTTATTCAGAGGCCCTTAATTTGGTCTAGGGTTAGCTCAGGATTAATAAGCACAAATAGCAGTTTACAGCCGCACAAACCAGAGAGAGACGGATATTAGACAACTTTTACAATCAATGTTTTTGCTTTTACATTATTGGGCTTAAATGCTAAATATTGTTAATTTTCGAATTTTTCACTTATCCCGACCTTGTTTCCTTACGCAGAGCATAACTTGAGCTACAAATATCGGATTTTGGTGATCTTGCTGTCCCTAGAAAGATAAGGAAGAGACCTACAATTTCAGGTTACCAAGAATTGTCAAATTTGGCTAAAATCGAGGCAAAATTAGGTCTCGAGTTCTCTGGAACGGATCAGTGCGCAGTCCATGATGTTCCTTCACTTAAATGGGCCTAACTTACTCATCTTAACCCCAATTAAGGCCTATGATACCTTGTTGGAAAGCTTATTCAGAGGCCCTTAATTTGGTCTAGGGTTAGGTCAGGCTTAATAAGCATAAATAGGAATTTACAGCCGCACAAGCCAGAGAGAGACGGAAATTACACAACTTTTACAATCATTATTTTTGCTTTTACATTATTGGGCTTAATTGCTAAACATTGTTAATTTTCGGATTTTTCACTCATCCTGACCTTGTTGCCTTACGCAGAGCATAACTAGAGCTACAGATATCTGATTTTGGTGATCTTGTTGTACCTTATAAAGATAAGGAAGAGACCTACAATTTCAGGTTTCACAAGAATTGTCAAATTAGTCCAAAATCAAGGCAAAATTGGATCCCGAGTTCTCTGGCGCGGATCAGTGCGCAGTCCATGATGTTCCTTCACTTAAATGGGCCTAACTTACTCATCTTAAGCCCAATTAAGGCTTATGATACCTTGTTGGAAAGCTTATTCAGAGGCCCTTAATTTGGTCTAGGGTTAGGTCAGGATTAATAAGCATAAATAGCAGTTTACAGCCACACAAGCCAGAGAGAGACGGAAATTAGACAACTTTTACAATCATTATTTTTGCTTTTACATTATTGAGCTTAATTGCTAAACATTGTTAATTTTCGGATTTTTCACTCATCCTGACCCTGTTGCCTTACGCAGAGCATAACTAGAGCTACAGTTATCGGATTTTGGTGATCTTGCGGTCCCTAGAAAGATAGGGAAGAGACCTACAATTTCAGGTTCACAAGAATTGTCAAATTAGGCCAAAATCAAGGCTAAATTGGGTCCCGAGTTCTTTGGCGCAGATCAGTGCGCAGTCCATGATGTTCCTTCACTTAAATGGGCCTAACTTACTCATCTTAAGCCCAATTAACGCGTATGATACCATGTTGGAATGCTTATTCAGAGGCCCTTAATTTGGTAAAGGGTTAGGTCAGGATTAATAAGCATAAATAGCAGTTCACAACCGCACAGGCCAGAGAGAGACGGAAATTAGACAACTTTTACAATCATTATTTTTGCTTTTACATTATTGGGCTTAATTGCTAAACATTGTTAATTTTCGGATTTTTCCCCCTCCCCGACCTTGTTGCCTTACGCAGAGCATAACTGGAGCTACGAGATATCGGATTTTGGTGATCTTGCTGTCCCTAGAAAGATAAGGAAGAGACCTACAATTTCAGGTTTCACAAGAATTGTCAAATTTGGCCAAAATCAAGGCAAATTGGGTCCCGCGCGGCGCGGATCGGTCAGATCCATGATGTTCCTTCACTTAAATTGGCCTAACTTACTCATCTTAAGCCCAATTAAGGCATATGATACCTTGTTGGAAAGCTTATTTAGAGGCCCCTAATTTGGTCTAGGGTTAGGTCAGGCTTAATAAGCTTAAATAGCAGTTTACAGCCGCACAATACAGAGAGAGACAGAAATTACACAACTTTTACAATCATTATTTTTGCTTTTACTTTATTGGGCTTAATTGCTAAACATTGTTAATTTTCGGATTTTTCACTCATCCTGACCTTGTTGCCTTGCGCAGAGCATAACTGGAGCTACAGATATCGGATTTTGGTGATCTTGTTGTCCCTAGAAAGATAAGGAAGAGACCTACAATTTCAGGTTTCACAAGAATTGTCAAATTAGGCCAAAATCAAGGCTAAATTTGGTCCCGAGTTCTCTGGCGCGGATCAGTACGCAGTCCATGATGTTCCTTCACTTAAATGGGCCTAACTTACTCATCTTAAGCCCAATTAAGGCATATGATACCTTGTTGGAAAGCTTATTCAGAGGCCCTTAATTTGGTCTAGGGTTAGGTCAGGATTAATAAGCATAAATAGCAGTTTACAGCCGCACAAGCCAGAGAGAGACGGAAATTAGACAACTTTTACAATCATTGTTTTTGCTTTTACATTATTGGGCTTAATTGCTAAACATTGTTAATTTTCGGATTTTTCACTCATCCTGACCTTGTTGCCTTACGCAGAGCATAACTAGAGCTACAGATATCGGATTTTGGTGATCTTGCTGTCCCTAGAAAGATAAGGAAGAGACCTACAATTTCAGGTTTCACAAGAATTGTCAAATTAGGCCAAAATCAAGGCAAAATTGGGTCCCGAGTTCTCTGGCGCGGATCAGTGTGCAGTCCATGATGTTCCTTCACTTAAATGGGCCTAACTTACTCATCTTAAGCCCAATTAAGGCATATGATACCTTGTTGGAAAGCTTATTCAGAGGCCCTTAATTTGGTCTAGGGTTAGGTCAAGATTAATAAGCATAAACAGCCGTTTACAGACCGCACAAGCCAGAGAGAGAGACGGAAATTAGACAACTTTTACAATCATTGTTTTTGCTTTTACATTATTGGGCTTAATTGCTAAACATTGTTAATTTTCGGATTTTTCACTCATCCTCGACCTTGTTGCCTTGCAGAGCATAACTAGAGCTACGAGATATCGGATTTTGGTGATCTTGTTGTCCCTAGAAAGATAAGGAAGAGACCTACAATTTCAGGTTTCACAAGAATTGTCAAATTAGGCCAAAATCAAGGCTAAATTGGGTCCCGAGTTCTCTGGAACGGATCGGTCGTGATCCATGATGTTCCTTCTCTTAAATGGGCCTAACTTACTCATCTTAAGCCCAATTATGGCATATGATACCTTGTTGGAAAGCTTATTCAGAGGCCCTTAATTTGGTCTAGGGTTAGGTTAGGATTAATAAGCATAAATAGCAGTTTACAGCCGCACAAGCCAGAGAGAGACGGAAATTAGACAACTTTTACAATCATTGTTTTGCTTTTACATTATTGGGCTTAATTGCTAAATATTATTAATTTTCGAATTTTTCACTTATCCTGACCTTGTTTCCTTACGCAGAGCATAACTTGAGCTACAAATATCGGATTTTGGTGATCTTGCTGTCCCTAGAAAGATAAGGAAGAGACCTACAATTTCAGGTTACCAAGAATTGTCAAATTTGGCTAAAATCAAGGCAAAATTAGGTCTCGAGTTCTCTGGAACGGATCAGTGCGCAGTCCATGATGTTCCTTCACTTAAATGGGCCTAACTTACTCATCTTAACCCCAATTAAAGCCTATGATACCTTGTTGTAAAGCTTATTCAGAGGCCCTTAATTTGGTCTAGGGTTAGGTCAGGCTTAATAAGCATAAATAGGAGTTTACAGCCGCACAAGCCAGAGAGACGAAAATTACACAACTTTTACAATCATTATTTTTGCTTTTACATTATTGGGCTTAATTGCTAAACATTGTTAATTTTCGGATTTTTCACTCAACTTGACCTTGTTGCCTTCCGCAGTGCATAATCGGAGATTCAGATATCGGATTTTGGTGATCTTACTGTCCCGTGAAAGATAAGGAAGAGACCTACAATTTCAGGTTTCACAAGAATTGTCAAATTAGTCCAAAATCAAGGCTAAATTAGGTCCCGAGTTCTCTGGCGCGGATCAGTACGCAGTCCATGATGTTCCTTCACTTAAATGGGCCTAACTTACTCATCTTAAGCCCAATTAAGGCATATGATACCTTGTTGGAATGCTTATTCAGAGGCCCTTAATTTGGTCTAGGGTTAGGTCAGGATTAATAAGCACAAATAGCAGTTTACAGCCGCACAAACCAGAGAGAGACGGATATTAGACAACTTTTACAATCATTGTTTTTGCTTTTACATTATCGGGCTTAAATGCTAAACATTGTTAATTTTCGGATTTTTCACTCATCCTGACCATGTTTCCTTGCGGAGAGGATAACTAGAGCTACAGATATCGGATATTGGTGATCTTGCTGTCCCTAGAAAGATAAGGAAGAGACCTACAATTTCAGGTGTCACAAGGAGTGTCAAATTAGGCCCAAATCAAGGCAAAATTGGGTCCCGAGTTCTCTGGTGCTGATCAGTGCGCAGTCCATGATGTTCCTTCACTTAAATGGGCCTAACTTACTCATCTTAAGCCCAATTAAGGCATATGATACCTTGTTGGAAAGCTTATTCAGAGGCCCTTAATTTGGTCTAGGGTTAGGTCAGGATTAATAAGCATAAATAGCAGTTTACAGCCGCACAAGTCAGAGAGAGATGGAAATTAGATAACTTTTACAATCATTGTTTTTGATTTTACATTATTGGGCTTAATTGCTAAACATTGTTAATTTTCGGATTTTCCACTCATCCTGACCTTGTTTCCCTGCGCAGAGCATAACTAGAGCTACAAATATCGGATTTGGGTGATCTTGCTGTCCCTATAAAGATAAGGAAGAAACCTACAATTTCAGGTGTCATAAGAATTCTCAAATTACGCCAAAATCAAGGCTAAATTGGGTCCCGAGTTCCCTGGAACGGATCAGTGCGCAGTCCATGATGTTCCTTCACTTAAATGGGCCTAACTTACTCATCTTAAGCCCAATTAAGGCATATGATACCTTGTTGGAAAGCTTATTCAGAGGCCCTTAATTTGGTCTAGGGTTAGGTTAGGATTAATAAGCATAAATAGCAGTTTACAGCCGCACAAGCCAGAGAGAGACGGAAATTAGACAACTTTTACAATCATTGTTTTTGCTTTTAAATTATTGGGCTTAATTGCTAAACATTGTTAATTTTTGGATTTTTCACTCATCCCCGACCTTGTTTCCTTACGCAGAGCATAACTTGAGCTACAAATATCGGATTTTGGTGATCTTGCTGTCCCTAGAAAGATAAGGAAGAGACCTACAATTTCAGGTTACCAAGAATTGTCAAATTTGGCTAAAATCAAGGCAAAATTAGGTCTCGAGTTCTCCGGAACGGATCGGTCTGTGATCCATGATGTTCCTTCACTTAAATGGGCCTAACTTACTCATCTTAACCCCAATTAAGGCAAATGATACCTTGTTGGAAAGCTTATTCAGAGGCCCTTAATTTGGTCTAGTATTAGGTCAGGCTTAATAAGCATAGATTGCAGTTTACAGCCGCACAAGCTAGAGAGAGACAGAAATTAGACAACTTTTATAATTATTGTTTTTGCTTTTACATTATTGTGCTTAATTGCTAAACATTGTTAATTTTCAGATTTTTCACTCATCCTGACCTTGTTTCCTTGCGCAGAGCATAACTAGGAGATTCAGATATCGGATTTTGGTGATCTTCTTGTCCCAAGAAAGATAAGGAAGAGACCTACAATTTCAAGTTTCACAAGAATTGTTAAATTAGGCCAAAATCAAGGCTAAATTTGGTCCCGAGTTCTCGGCGCGGATCGATGCGCGATCCATGATGTTCCTTCACTTAAATGGGCCTAACTTACTCATCTTAAGCCCAATTAAGGCATATGATACCTTGTTGGAATGCTTATTCAGGGGCTCCTAATTTGGTCTAGTGTTAGGTCAGGATTAATAAGCATAAATCGCAGTTTATAGCCGCAAAAGCCAGAGAGAGACGGAAATTAGACAACTTTTACAATCATTGTTTTTGGTTTTGCCTTATTGGGCTTAAATGCTAAACATTGTTAATTTTCGGATTTTTCACTCATCCTGACCATGTTTCCTTGTGCAGAGGATAACTAGACCTGCAGATATCGGATTTTGGTGATCTTGCTGTCCCTAGAAAGATAAGGAAGAGACCTACAATTTGAGGTGTCACAAGAATTGTCAAATTAGGCCAAAATCCAGGCAAAATTGGGTCCCGAGTTCTCGGTGCGATCGTGCGCTAGATCCATGATGTTCCTTCACTTAAATGGGCCTAACTTACTAATATTAAGCCCAATTAAGGCATATGAATCCTTGTTGGAATGGTTATTCAGAGGCCCATAATTTGGTCTAGGGTGAGGTCAGGATTAATAAGCATAAATAGAAGTTTACAGCCGCACAAGCCAGAGAGAGAAGGAAATTAGACAACTTTTACAATCATTGTTTTTACTTTTACATTATTGGCCTTAATTGCTAAACATTGTTAATTTTTGTGTTTTTCACTCATCCTGACCTTGTTGCCTTGCGCAGAGCATTACTAGAGCTTCAGATATCGGATTTTGGTGATCTTGCTGTCCCTGGAAAGATAAGGAAGAGACCTACAATTTCAGGGTTACAAGAATTGTCAAATTAGGCCAAAATCAAGGCTAAATTGGGTCCCGAGTTCCCTGGAACGGATCAGTGCGCAGTCCTTGATGTTCCTTCACTGAAATTGGCCTAACTTACTCATCTTAAGCCCAATTAAGGCATATGATATCTTGTTGGAAAGCTTATTCAGAGGCCCTTAATTTGGTCTAGGTTTAGGTCAGGATTAATAAGCATAAATAGCAGTTTACAGCCGCACAATCCAGAGAGAGACGGAAATTAGACAACTTTTACAATCATTGTTTTTGCTTTTACATTATTGGGCTTAATTGCTAAACATTGTTAATTTTCGAATTTTTCACTCATCCTGACCTTTTTGCCTTGCGCAGAGCATAACTAGAGCTACAGATATCGGATTTTGGTGATCTTGCTGTCCCTAGAAAGATAAGGAAGAGACCTACAATTTCAGTTGTCACAAGAATTGTCAAATTAGGCCAAAATCAAGGATAAATTGGGTGCCGAGTTCTCTGGAACGGATCGGTCTGCGATCCATTATGTTCCTTCAATTAAATGGGCCTAACTTACTCATCTAAAGCCCAATTAAGGCATATGATACGTTGTTGGAAAGCTTATTCAGAGGCCCTTAATTTGGTCTAGGGTTAGGTCAGGATTAATAAGCATAAATAGCAGTTTACAGCCGCACAAGCCAGAGAGAGACGGAAATAAGACAACTTTTACAATCATTGTTTTTGCTTTAACATTGTTGGGCTTAATTACCAAACATTGTTAATTTTCGGATTTTTCACTCATCCTGACCTAGTTGCCTTGCACAGAGCATAACTGGAGCTACAGATATCGGATTTTGGTGATCTTGCTTTCCCTAGAAAGATAAGGAAGAGACCTACAATTTCAGGTTTCTCAAGAATTGTCAAATTTTGCCAAAATCAAGGCTAAATTGGGTCCCGAGTTCTCTGGGATCGGATCGGTGCGATCCATGATGTTCCTTCACTAAAATGGGCCTAATTTACTCATCTTAAGCCCAATTAAGGCACATGATACCTTGTTGGAAAGCTTATTCCGAGGCCCTTAATTTGGTCTAGTGTTGTGTCAGGTTTAAAAAGCTTAAATAGCAGTTTACAGCCTCACAAGACATAGGGAGATGAAAATTAGACAACTTTTACAATCATTGTTTTTTCTTTTAAATTATTGGGATTAATTGGGCTTAAATGCTAAACATTTTTAATTTTCGGATTTTTCACTCATCCTGACCTTGTTGCCTTGCGCGAGGCATAACTAGAGCTACAGATATCGGATTTTGTTGATCTTGTTGTCCCTAGAAAGATAAGGAAGGGACCTACAATTTCTGGTTTCACAAGAATTGTCAAATTAGGCCAAAATCAAGGCTAAATTGGGTCCCAAATTCTCTGGCTCAGATCAGTGTGCTGTCCATGATGTTCTTTCACTTAAATGGGCCTAACTTACTCATCTTAATCCCAATTAAGTCAAATGATACCTTGTTGGAAAGCTTATTCAGTGGCCCTTAATTTGGTCTAGGGTTAGGTCAGGATTAATAAGCATAAATAGCAGTTTAAAGCCGCACAAGCCAGAGAGAGACGGAAATTAGACAACTTTTACAATCATTGTTTTTGCTTTTACATTATTGGGCTTAATTGCTAAACATTGTTAATTTTCGGATTTTTCACTCATCCTGACCTTGTTATCTTCCGCAGAGCATAACTAGAGCTACAGATATCGGATTTTGGTGATGTTGCTGTCCCTAGAAAGATAAAGAAGAGACCTACAATTTCAGGTTTCACAAGAATTGTCAAATTAGGCCAAAATCAAGGATAAATTTGGTCCCGAGTTCTATGGCACTGATCAGTGTGCAGTCCATGATGTTCCTTCACTTAAATGGGCCTAACTTACTCATCTTAAGCCCAATTAAGGCATATGATACCTTGTTGGAAAGCTTATTTAGAGGCCCTTATTTTGGTCTAGGGTTAGGTCAGGATTAATAAGCATAAATAGCAGTTTACAGCCGCACAAGCCAGAGAGAGACGGAAATTACACAACTTTTACAATCATTGTTTTTGCTTTTACATTATTGGGCTTAATTGCTAAACATTGTTAATTTTCGGATTTTTCACTCATCCTGACCTTGTTGCCTTGCGCAGAGCATAACTGGAGCTGCAGATATCGGATTTTTGTGATCTTGCTGTCCCTAAAAAGATAAGGAAGAGACCTACAATTTCAGGTTTCACAAGAATTGTCAAATTAGGACAAAATCGAGGCTAAATTTGGTCCCGAGTTCCCTGGCGCGGGTCAGTGCGCAGTCCATGATGTTCCTTCACTTAAATGGGCCTAACTTACTCATATTAATCCCAATTAAGGCTTATGATACCTTGTTGGAAAGCTTATTCAGAGGCCCTTATTTTGGTCAAGGGTTAGGTCAGGATTAATAAGCATAAATAGCAGTTTACAGCCGCACAAGCCAGAGAGAGACGGAAATTACACAACTTTTACAATCATTGTTTTTGCTTTTACATTATTGGGCTTAATTGCTAAACATTGTTAATTTTCGGATTTTTCACTCATCCTGACGTTGTTGCCTTGCGCAGAGCATTACTGGAGCTACAGATATCGGATTTTGGTGATCTTGCTGTCCCTATAAAGATAAGGAAGAGACATACAATTTCAGTTTTCATAAGAATTGTCAAATTAGGCCAAAATCAAGGCTAAATTTGGTCCCGAGTTCTCTGGCAGGGATCGGTCATGCGATCCATGATGTTCCGTCACTCAAACGGGTCTAACTTACTTATCTTAAGCCCAATTAAGGCATATGATACCTTGATGTAAACCTTATTCAGACTCCCTTAATTTCGTATAGGGTTAGGTCAGGATTAATAACCATAAATAGCAGTTTACGGTCGTACAAGCCACAGAGAGACGGAAATTAGACTACTTTTATAATCATTGTTTTTGCTTTTACATTATTGGGCTTAATTGCAAAACATTGTTAATTTTTGGATTTTTCACTCATCCTGACCTTGTTGCCTTGCGCAGAGCATAACTAGAGCTACAGATATCGGATTTTGGTGATCTTGTTGTCCCTAAAAAGATAAGGAAGAGACCTATAATTTCAGGTTTCACGAGAATTGTCAAATTAGGCCAAAGTCAAGGCTAAATTTTGTCCCAAGTTCTCTGGCGCGGATCAGTGCGCAGTCCATGATGTTCCTTCACTTAAATGGGCCTAACTTACTCATCTTAAGCCCAACTAAGGCATGTGATACCTTGTTGGAAAGCTTATTCTGAGGCCCTTAATTTGGTCCAGGGTTACGTCAGGATTAACAAGCATAAATAACAGTTTATAGCCGCACAAGCTAGAGAGAGACGGAAATTAGATAACTTTTATAATCATTGTTTTTGCTTTTACATTATTGGGCTTAATTGCTAAATATTGTTAATTTTCGGATTTTTCACTTCTCCTAACCTTGTTGCCTTACGCAGAGCATAACAAGAGCTACAGATATCGGATTTTGGTGATCTTGCTGTCCCTAGAAAGATAAGGAAGAGACCTACAATTCAGTCACAAAATGTCAAATTAGGCCAAAACAAGGCAAATGGGTCCCGAGTCTCTGCACGGACGCAATCCATGATGTTCCTCACTAAAGGGCCTAACACCACTTAAGCCCAATTAAGGCATATGATACCTTGTTGGAAAGCTTATGCAGAGGCCCTTAATTTGGTCTAGGGTTAGGTCAGGATTAATAAGCGTAAATAGAAGTTTACAGCCGCACAAGCCGAGAGAGACGGAAATTACACAACTTTTACAATCATTGTTTTTGCTTTTACATTATTGGGCTTAATTGCTAAATATTGTTAATTTTCGGATTTTTCACTTCTCCTAACCTTGTTGCCTTACGCAGAGCATAACTGGAGCTGCAGATATCGGATTTTTGTGATCTTGCTGTCCCTAAAAAGATAAGGAAGAGACCTACAATTTCAGGTTTCACAAGAATTGTCAAATTAGGACAAAATCGAGGCTAAATTTGGTCCCGAGTTCCCTGGCGCGGGTCAGTGCGCAGTCCATGATGTTCCTTCACTTAAATGGGCCTAACTTACTCATATTAATCCCAATTAAGGCTTATGATACCTTGTTGGAAAGCTTATTCAGAGGCCCTTATTTTGGTCTAGGGTTAGGTCAGGATTAATAAGCATAAATAGCAGTTTACAGCCGCACAAGCCAGAGAGAGACGGAAATTACACAACTTTTACAATCATTGTTTTTGCTTTTACATTATTGGGCTTAATTGCTAAACATTGTTAATTTTCGGATTTTTTACTCATCCTGACGTTGTTGCCTTGCGCAGAGCATTACTGGAGCTACAGATATCGGATTTTGGTGATCTTGCTGTCCCTATAAAGATAAGGAAGAGACATACAATTTCAGTTTTCACAAGAATTGTCAAATTAGGCCAAAATCAATGCTAAATTTGGTCCCGAGTTCTCTAGCATGGATCAGTGCGCAGTCCATGATGTTCCTTCACTTAAATGGGCCTAACTAACTCATCTTAAGCCCAATTAAGACATATGATACCTTGTTGGAAAGCTTATTCAGAGGCCCTTAATTTGGTCTAGGGTTAGGTCAGGATTAATAAGCATAAATTGTAGTTTACAGCCGTACAAGCCAGAGAGAGACGGAAATTAGACTACTTTTATAATCAATTTTTTTGCTTTTACATTATTGGGCTTAATTGCTAAACATTGTTAATTTTCGGATTTTTCACTCATCCTGACCTTGTTGCCTTGCGCAGAGCATAACTAGAGCTACAGATATCGGATTTTGGTGATCTTGATGTCCCTAGAAAGATAAGGAAGAGACCTATCATTTCAGGTTTCACAAGAATTGTCAAATTAGGCCAAAGTCATCGCTAAATTTTGTCCCGAGTTCTCTGGCGCGGATCAGTGCACAGTCCATGATGTTCCTTCACTTAAATGGGCCTAAATTACACATCTTAAGCCCAATTAAGGCATATGATATCTTGTTGAAAAGCTTATTCAGAGGCCTTTAATTTGGTCTAGGGTTAGGTCAGGATTAATAAGCATAAATAGCAGTTTACAGCCGCACAAGCCAGAGAGAGACGGAAATTACACAACTTTTACAATCATTGTTTTTGCTTTTACATTATTGGGCTTAATTGCTAAACATTGTTAATTTTCGGATTTTTCACTCATCCTGACCTTGTTGCCTTGCGCAGAGCATAACTGGAGCTGCAGATATCGGATTTTTGTGATCTTGCTGTCCCTAAAAAGATAAGGAAGAGACCTACAATTTCAGGTTTCACAAGAATTGTCAAATTAGGACAAAATCGAGGCTAAATTTGGTCCCGAGTTCCCTGGCGCGGGTCAGTGCGCAGTCCATGATGTTCCTTCACTTAAATGGGCCTAACTTACTCATATTAATCCCAATTAAGGCTTATGATACCTTGTTGGAAAGCTTATTCAGAGGCCCTTATTTTGGTCTAGGGTTAGGTCAGGATTAATAAGCATAAATAGCAGTTTACAGCCGCACAAGCCAGAGAGAGACGGAAATTACACAACTTTTACAATCATTGTTTTTGCTTTTACATTATTGGGCTTAATTGCTAAACATTGTTAATTTTCGGATTTTTCACTCATCCTGACGTTGTTGCCTTGCGCAGAGCATTACTGGAGCTACAGATATCGGATTTTGGTGATCTTGCTGTCCCTATAAAGATAAGGAAGAGACATACAATTTCAGTTTTCATAAGAATTGTCAAATTAGGCCAAAATCAAGGCTAAATTTGGTCCCGAGTTCTCTGGCAGGGATCAGTGCGCAGTCCATGAAGTTCCTTCACTTAAATGGGTCTAACTAACTCATCTTAAGCCCAATTAAGGCATATGATACCTTGTTGGAAAGCTTATCCAGAGACCCTTAATTTGGTCTAGGGTTTGGTCAGGATTAATAAGCATAAATAGTAGTTTACGGTCGTACAAGCCAGAGAGAGACGGAAATTAGACTACTTTAATAATCATTGTTTTTGCTTTTACATTATTGGGCTTAATTGCTAAACATTGTTAATTTTCGGATTTTTCACTCATCTTGACCTTGTTGCCTTGCGCAGAGCATAACTAGAGCTACAGATATCGGATTTTGGTGATCTCGCTGTCCCTAAAAACATAAGGAAGAGACCTATAATTTCAGGTTTCACAAGAATTGTCAAATTAGGCCAAAGTCAAGGCTAAATTTTGTCCCGAGTTCTTTGGCGCGGATCCGTGCGCAGTCCATGATGTTACTTCACTTAAATGGGCCTAACTTACACATCTTAAGCCCAATTAAGGCGTATGATACCTTGTTGGAAAGCTCAGAGGCCCTTGATTTGGTCTAGGGTTAGGTCAGGATTAATAAGCATAAATAACAGTTCTGACCTCACAAGCCAGAGAGAGACGGAAATTAGACAACTTTTACAATCATTGTTTTTGCTTTTACATTATTGGGCTTAATTGCTAAATATTGTTAATTTTCGGATTTTTCACTTCTCCTAACCTTGTTGCCTTACGCAGAGCATAACTAGAGCTACAGATATCGGATTTTAGTGTTCTTGCTGTCCTAGAAAGATAAGGAAGATACCTACAATTTCAGGTTTCACAAGAATTCTCAAATTAGGTCGAAATCAAGGCTAAATTGGGTCCCGAGTTCTCTGGCACGGATCAGTGCGCAGTCCATGATGTTCCTTCACTTAAATGGGCCTAACTTACTCATCTTAAGCCCAATTAAGGCATATGATACCTTGTTGGAAAGCTTATTCAGATGCCCTTAATTTGGTCAAGGGTTAGGTCAGGATTAATAATCATAAATAGCAGTTTACAGCCGCACAATCCAGAGAGAGACGGAAATAACACAACTTTTACAATCATTGTTTTAGCTTTTACATTATTGGGATTAATTGCTAAACATTGTTAATTTTCGAATTTTTCACTCATCCTGACCTTGTTGCCTTGCGCAGAGCATAACTGGAGCTACAGATATCGGATTTTGGTGATCTTGCTGTCCCCATAAAGATAAGCAAGAGACCAACAATTTCAGTTGTCACAAGAATTGTCAAATTAGGCCAAAATCAAGGCTAAATTTGGTCCCGAGTTTTCTGGCGCGGATCGGTGCGCAGTCCATGATGTTCCTTTACTTAAATGGGCCTAACTTACTCATCTTAAGCCCAATTAAGGCATATGATACCTTGTTGGAAAGCTTATTCAGAGGCCCTTAATTTGGACTAGGGTTAAACTGGATTAATAAGCATAAATAGCAGTTTACAGAAGCACAAGCCAGAGAGAGACGGAAATTAGACAACTTTTACAATCATTGTTTTTGCTTGTACATTATTGGGCTTAATTGCTAAATATTGTTAATTTTTGGATTTTTCACTTCTCCTAACCTTGTTGCCTTACGCAGAGCATAACTGGAGCTACAGATATCGGATTTTGGTGATCTTGCTGTCCCTAGAAAGATAAGGAAGAGACCTACAATTTCAGGTTTCACAAGAATTCTCAAATTAGGTCGAAATCAAGGCTAAATTGGGTCCCGAGTTCTCTGGCGCGGATCAGTGCGCAGTCCATGATGTTCTTTCACTTATATGGGCCTAACTTACTTATCTTAAGCTCAATTAAGGCATATGATACCTTGTTGGAAACCTTATTCAGAGGCCCTTAATTTAGGCTAGGGTTAGGTCATGATTAATAAGCATAAATAGCAGTTTACAACCGCACAAGCCAGAGAGAGACTAAAATTAGACAACTTTTACAATCATTTTTTTTGCTTTTACATTATCGGGCTTAATTGGGCTTAATTACTAAACATTGTTAATTTTCGGATTTTTCACTCATCCAGACCTTGTTGTCTTGCGCAGAGCATAACTTGAGCTATAGAGATCGGATTTTGGTGATCTTGCTGTCCCTAGAAAGATAAGGAAGAGACCTACAATTTCAGGTTTCACAAGAATTGTCAAATTAGGCCAAAATCAAGGCTAAATTGGGTCCCGAGTTCTCTGGCGCAGATCAGTGTGCAGTCCATGATATTCCTTCACTTTAATGGGCCTAACTTACTAATCTTAAGCCCAATTAAGGCTTATGATACCTTATTGGAAAGCTTATGCAAAGGCCCTTAATTTGGTCAAGGGTTAGTTCGGGATTAATTAGCATAAATAGTAGTTTACAGCCGTACAAGCCAGAGAGAGATGGAAATTAAGCAACTTTTACAATCATTGTTTTTGCTTTTACATTATTGGGCTTAATTGCTAAACATTGTTAATTTTCGGATTTTTCACTCATCCTGACCTTGTTGCCTTGTATAGAGCATAACTAGAGCCACAAATATCGGATTTTGGTGATCTTACTGTCCCAAGAAAGATAAGGAAGAGACCTACAATTTCAGTTTCACAAGAATTGTCAAATTAGGTCAAAATCAGGGCTAAATTGGGTCACGAGTTCTCTGGCACGGATCAGTGTGCAGTCCATGATGTTCCTTCACTTAAATAGGCCTAACTTACTCATCTTTAGCCCAATTAAGGCATATGATACCTTGTTGGAAAGTTATTCAGAGGCCCTTAATTTGGTCAAGGGTTAGGTCAGGATTAATAAGCATAAATAGCAGTTTACAGCCGCACAAGCCAGAGAGAGACGAAAACATTGTTTTTGCTTTTACATTATTGGGCTTAATTGGGCTTAATTGTCAAACATTGTTAACTTTCGGAATTTTCACCCATCATGACCTTGTCGCCATGCGCAGAGCATAACTGGTGATCTTGCAGTCCCTAGAAAGATAAGGAAGTGACCTACAATTTCAGGTTTCACAAGAACTGTCAAATTAGGCAAAATCAAGGCTAAATTGGGTCCCGAGTTTTCTGGCACGGATCAGTGTGCAGTCCATGATGTTACTTCACTTAAATGGGCCTAACTTACTCGTCTTAAGCCTAATTAAGGCATATGATACCTTGTTGGAAAGCTTATTTAGAGGCCCTTAATTAGGTCTAGGTTAGGTCATGATTAATAAGCATAAATAGCAGTTTACAACCGTACAAGCCAGAGAGAGATGGAAATTAGACAACTTTTACAATCATTGTTTTAACGTTTACATTAATCTGCTTAATTGCTAAACATTGTTAATTTTTATATTTTTCACTCATCCTGACCTTGTTTCCTTGTGCAGAGCATAACTAGAGCATAGAGATATCGAATTTTGGTGATCTTGCTGTCCCTAGAAAGATAAGGAAGAGACCTACAATTTCAAGTTTCACAAGAATTGTCAAATTATGCAAAAATCAAGGCTAAACTTGGTCGCGAGTTCCCTGGCACGGATCAGTGCGTAGGTCACGATGTTCCTTCACTTAAATGGGCCTAACTTACTCATCTTAAGCCCAATTAAGGCATTTGATACCTTGTTGGAAAGCTTATTCAGAGGCCCTTAATTTGGTCAAGGGTTAGGTCAGGATAAATAAGCATAAATAGAAGTTTACAGTCGCACAAACCAGAGAGAGACGGAAATTAGACTAGTTTTATAATCATTGTTTATGATTTTACATTATTGGGCTTAATTGCTAAACATTGTTAATTTTCTGATTTTTCACTCATCCTGACCTTGTTGCCTTGCGCATACCATAACTTCAGCTACAGATATCGGATTTTGGTGATCTTGCTGTCCCTAAAAAGATAAGGAAGAGACCTACAATTTCAGGTTTCACAAGAATTATCAAATTAAGCCAAAATCAAAGCTAAATTGGGACCCAAGTTCTCTGGCGCGGATCAGTGCGTAGTCCATGATATTCCTTCACTTAAATGGGCCTAACTTACTCATCTGAATCCCAATTAAGGCATATGATTCATTGTTGGAAAGCTTATTCAGAGGCCCTTAATTTGATCTAGGGTTAGGTCAGGATTAATAAGCATAAATAGCAGTTTACAGCCGCACAAGCCAGAGAGAGATGGAAATTAGACTACTTTTATAATCATTGTTTTCGATTTTACATTATTGGGCTTAATTGCTAAACATTGTTAATTTTCGGATTTTTCACTCTTCCTGACATTGTTGCCTTGCGCAGAGCATAACTAGAGCTACAGATATCGGATTTTGGTGATCTTGCTGTCCCTAAAAAGATAAGGAAGAGACCTACAATTTCTGGTTTCACAAGAATTATCAAATTAGGCCAAAATCAAAGCTAAATTGTGACCCAAGTTCTCTGGCACGGATCAATGTGCAGTCCATGATGTTCCTTCACTTAAATGGGCCTAACTTACTCATCTTAAGCCCAATTAAGGCATATGATATCTTGTTGGAAAGCTTATTCAGAGGCCCTTAATTTGGTCTAAGGTTAGTTCAGGATTAATAAACATAAATAGCAGTTTAAAACGGTACAAGTCAGAGAGAGACGGAAATTAGACAACTTTTACAATCATTGTTTTTACTTTTACATTTTTTGGGCTTAATTGGGCTTAATTGCTAAACAATGTTAATTTTCGGATTTTTCACTCATTCTAACCTTGTTGCCTTACGCAGCCATAACTAGTGCTACAGATATCGGATTTTGGCGATCATGCTGTCCCTAGAAAGATAAGGAAGAGACCTACAATTTCAGGTTTCAAAAGAATTGTCAAATTAGGTCAAAATCAAGGCTAAATAGGGTCCCGTGTTCTCTGGCGCGGATCAATGCGCAGTCCATGATGTTCCTTCACTTAAATGGGCCTAACTTACTCATCTTAAGCCCAATTAAGGCATATGATACCTTGTTGGAAAGCTTATTCAGAGGCCCTTAATTTGGTCTAGGGTTAGGTCAGGATTAATAAGCATAAATAGCAGTTTACAGCCGTACAAGCCAAAGAGAGACGGAAATTAGACAACTTTTTAAATCATTGTTTTTGCTTTTACATTATTGGGCTTAATTGGGCTTAATTGCTAAACATTGTTAATTTTGATTTTTCAATCATCCTGACCTTGTTGCATTGCGCAGAGCATAACTAGAGCTACTGATATCGGATTTTTTTGATCTTGCTGTCCCAAGAAAGATAAGGAAGTGACCTACAATTTCAGGTTTCAATAGAATTGTCAAATTAGGCCAAAATCACGGCTGAATTCGGTCTCGAGTTCTTTGGCGCGATGAGTGCGCCGTCCTTGATGTTCCTTCACTTAAATGGGCCTAACTTACACATCTTAAGCCCAATTACGGCATATGATACCTTGCTGGAAAGCTTATTCAGAGGCCCTTAATTTGGTCTAAGGTTAGGTCAGGATAAGTAAACATAAATAGCAGTTTACAACGGTACGAGTCAGAGAGAGACGGAAATTAGACATCTTTTACAATCATTGTTTTTGCTTTTACATTATTGGGCTTAATTGGGCTTAATTGCTAAACAATGTTAATTTTCGGATTTTTCACTCATCCTGACCTTGTTGCCTTGCACAGAGCATAACTAGAGCTACAGATATCGAATTTTGGTGAACTTGTTGTCCCTAGGAAGATAAGGAAGAGACCTACAATTTCAGGTTTCACAAGAATTGTCAAATTAGGCCAAAATCAAGGATAAATTGGGTCCCGAGTTCTCTGGCGCGGATCAGTGTGCAGTCCATGATGTTCCTTCACTTAAATGGGCCTAACTTACTCATCTTAAGCCCAATTAAGGCATATGATACCTTGTTGGAAAGCTTATTCAGAGGACCTTAATTTGGTCTACGGTTAGGTCAGGATTAATAAGCATAAATAGCAGTTTATAGCCGTACAAGCCAAAGAGAGACGGAAGTTAGACAACTTTTTCAATCATTGTTTTTGCTTTTACATTATTGGGCTTAATTGCTAAACATTGTTAATTTTGATTTTTCAATCATCCTGACCTTGTTGCATTGCGCAGAGCATAACTAGAGCTACTGATATCGGATTTTTTTGATCTTGCTGTCCCAAGAAAGATAAGGAAGTGACCTACAATTTCAGGTTTCAATAGAATTGTCAAATTAGGCCAAAATCACGGCTGAATTGGGTCCCGAGTTCTCTGGCGCGATGAGTGCGCCGTCCATGATGTTCCTTCACTTAAATGGGCCTAACTTACACATCTTAAGCCCAATTAAGGCATATGATACCTTGTTGGTAAGCTAATTCAGAGGCCTTTAATTTGGTCTAAGGTTAGGTCAGGATTAGTAAACATAAATAGCAGTTTACAACGGTACAAGTCAGAGAGAGACGGAAATTAGACATCTTTTACAATCATTGTTTTTGCTTTTACATTATGGGGCTTAATTGGGCTTAATTGCTAAACAATGTTAATTTTTGGATTTTTCACTCATCCTGACCTTGTTGCCTTGCGCAGAGCATAACTAGAGCTACAGATATCGAATTTTGGTGAACTTGTTGTCCCTAGGAAGATAAGGAAGAGACCTACAATTTCAGGTTTCACAAGAATTGTCAAATTAGGCCAAAATCAAGGATAAATTGGGTCCCGAGTTCTCTGGCGCGGATCAATGTGCGATCCATGATGTTCCTTCACTTAAATGGGCCTAACTTACTCATCTTAAGCCCAATTAAGGCATATGATACCTTGTTGGAAAGCTTATTCAGAGGCCCTTAATTTGGTCTAGGGTTAGGTCAGGATTAATAATCATAAATAGCAGTTTACAACTGCACAAGCCAAAGAGAGCGGAAATTAGACATTTTTTACAATCTTTGTTTTTGCTTTTACTTTATTGGGCTTTATTGCTTAACATTATTAATTTTCGGATTTTTCAATCATACTGACCTTGTTTCATTGCGCAGAGCATAACTTTAGCTACGTGATATCGGATTTTAGTGATCTTGCTATCCCTAGAAAGATAAGGAAGAGACCTACAATTTCAGGTTTCACAAGAATTGTCAAATTAGGCCACAATCAAGGCTAAATTGGGTCCCGAGTTCTCTCGGCGCGGATGAGTGCGCCGATCCATGATGTTCCTTCACTTAAATGGCCCTAACTTACTCATCTTAAGCCCAATTAAGGCATATAATGCCTTGTTCGAAAGCTTATTCAGAGGCCCTTAATTTGGTCTAGGGTTAGGTCAGGATTAATAAGCATAAATAGCAGTTTACAGCCACACAAGCCAGAGAGAGACGGAAATTAGACAACTTTTACAATCATTGTTTTTGCTTTTACATTATTGGGCTTAATTGCTAAACATTGTTAATTTTTGGATTTTTCACTCATCCTGACTTTGTTGCCTTGCCCAGAGCATAACTAGAGCTACAGATATCGGATTTTGGTGATCTTGCTGTCCCTAGAAAGATAAGGAAGAGACCTACAATTTCATGTTTCACAAGAATTGTCAAATTAGGCCAAAATCAATGCTAAATTGGGTCCCGAGTTCTCTGGCGCGGATCAGTGCGCAGTCCATGATGTTCCTTCACTTAAATGGGCCTAACTTACTCATCTTAAGCCAAATAAGGCATATGATACCTTGTTGGAAAGCTTATTCAGAGGCCCTTAATTTGGTCTAGGGTTAGGTCTGGATTAATAAGCATAAATAACAGTTTACAGCCGCACAAGCCAAAGAGAGACGAAAATTAGACCACTTTTACAATCATTGTTTTTGCTTTTACATTATTGGGCTTAATTACTAACCATTGTTAATTTTCGGATTTTTCAATCATCCTGACCTTGTTGCCTTGCACAGAGCATTACTAGAGCTACAGATATCGGATTTTTTGGATCTTGCTGTCCCTAGAAAGATAAGGAGGAGACCTACAATTTCAGATTTCACAAGAATTTTCAAATTAGGCCAAAATCAATGCCAAATTGGGTCCCGAATACTCTGGCGCGGATCGGTGCTGTGATCCATGATATTCCTTCACTTAAATGGGCCTAACTTACGCATCTTTAGCCCAATTAAGGCATATGATACCTTGTTCGAAAGCTTATTCAGAGGCCCTTAATTTGGTCTAGGGTTAGTTCAAGAATAATAAGCATAAATAGCTGTTTACAGCCGCACAAGCCAGAGAGAGACGGAAATTAGACCACTATTACAATCATTGTTTTTGCTTTTACATTATTGGGCTTAAATGCAAAACATTGTTAATTTTCGGATTTTTCACTCATCCTAACCTTGTTTCCTTGCGCAGAGCGTAATTAGTGCTACAGATATCGGATTTTGGTGATCTTGCTGTCCCTAGAAAGATAAGGAAGATACCTACAATTTCAGGTTCAAAAGAATTGTCAAATTAGGCCAAAATCAAGGCTAAATTGGGTCCCGAGTTCTCCGGCACGGATCAGTGCGCAGTCCATGGTGCTCCTTCATTTAAATGGGCCTACCTTACTCATCTTAAGCCCAATTAAGGCATATGATACCTTGTTGGAAAGCTTATTCAGAGGCCCTTAATTTGGTCTAGGTTTAGGTCAGGATTAATAAGCATAAATAGCAGTTTACAGCCGCACAAGCCAGAGAGAGACGAAAATTTGACAACTTTTACAATCATTGTTTTTGCTTTTACATTATTGGGCTTAATTGGGTTTAATTGCTAAACATTGTTAATTTTCGGATTTTTCACTCATCCTGACCTTGTTGCCTTGCGCAGAGCATTACTAGAGCTACAGATATCGGATTTTGGTCATCTTGTTGTCCCTAGAAAGATAAGGAAGAGACCTAAAATTTCAGGTTCAGAAGAATTGTCAACTTAAGCCAAAATCAAGGCTAAGTTGGGTCCCGAGTTCTCCGACACGGATCAGTGCGCAGTCAATGGTGTTCCTTCAATTAAATGGGCCTACCTTACTCATCTTAATCCCAATTAAGGCATATGATACCTTGTTGGAAAGTTTATTCAGAGGCCCTTAATTAGGTCTAGGGTTAGGTGAGGATTAATAAGCATAAATAGCAGTTTACAGCCGTACAAGCCAGAGAGACGAA
>JAUPTC010000548.1:0-44481 GCA_030762895.1 Sophora flavescens
ATTCTCTGGAGTTGTATTGACTTAGGCTCAATGACATGAGAAAGATTAGGGTAATATTTTCTCCAGCTGAAACATGAGAGACATCGTGATGGTTGGGAAGGTAGTAGTAGGCTATCGGAGTAAGCTATACTTGGACAAATTAGTGAAGAATCAGAAATGGTTCAATGAATCGGGAGTAGGCTTTCTGAGCTTTATAGCTGCCAATTCCGGTCTTGAGAGTGACTCTCCACTGACGGTGATCACCTTCTTGAACTCTAAGGTCTACTCTCTTGTTATTGTAGCCTACTGCCTATCACGTGCTTCCTTCATTCTCTCTTTGATTTTCGACTTGCTGGTAGTTTGTTGTACCACATCCAGGACACTTGTCTCTGCGTGATCTCATACCAACACAGCGGAGTCACACTTGCACTTTCTCCCATACGGGCCTACATCTGATGTCATCCACATATTGTTGTGGAAACTTTTATTGTATGAGAACTTGATCAAAGGTAGTACAAATTGTTTGCCAACATGTTCCAACACACGAGGCTCCTTAAAAGATCACTCCAATAGTAAGATTGTTCTCTAGGTATCCATCTATTTGAGGATGAGTAAGCGAACTTATCCTCAACTTTTTCCCAAAAGCATTGTATTGTCTCAAAATCAATGTAATCACTGGGATCGGTCGTGGAGACAATACTCTGACACACCGTACAACCTCACTACTTCTTTGATGTAGATTTGGGGTCAACCTTTCAAGAATATAACTCTCACCAATAGATATAAGTGAGCACGCCCTCCCAACCTATCAATGATAACCTAAATTCCATCAAACACTTGAGGGTTGGTGGTAATCCACCACAAAGTCCCGAAAAAGCTGTGCTGTCTGCTTCCCTTTCTGGGATATCCAAGGACTGCAACAACCCGTGGGCTTTTGATGCTCTATCTTAGCTTTACGACATACTAAACATGATAGGACATACTCCGCCACTTCTTTCTTCATCTTTGTACAACACATCTTCCGTCTTGGTAAATCTTTTGGTGGCTCCTGGTGAAACTAAATCTTTACTTTTTTATGTGCCTCCTCTAAGATCATCTTCTAATCTCTAGTCCTGCGGCACGTATCCGATCTTAAGCCTTAACACTACATCGATCCTCTAAACTAAACCTTACCCTAATCTATACCTCGATTCTGACCACCAATATTCACATCTGTAACCATAAGATGCATCCAAAAGTTCACTCACAATGGTGATCATACCTAAGCATATCTATCCTCAATCAAATCCATACCTAAGTTCAAATCTCTAAATTGTTCAAAGCAACTCATCTCTTTCACCATCGTGCGATCGTGCAGGATTCAAGCTTAGTGCATCCGCCCAACATTAGCCTTCCTGGATGGTATTGAAGATCAAATTCATAGTCCTTAATAAATTCCATCCATCTACATTTTATGTTAATCCTTGATCAAACAAATACTTTAAATCTTGTGGTCGAGACATTAAACTTAAATCCATAGAGATATTGTCGCCATATCTTGGAGAACACTATGGCGCTAACTCGGATCTGGTTAGGGTAATTCCTTTCATGAACCCTCAAATGTTGGGAGCATAAGCCCTGACCGCTACTGCATCAAAACGCTTGATCATTGATATGACCGTCCGATATAACGTCAAAATGTCCTAATGGATCCAGTAACATTATTTTATGAGATGTAGTCCCAGCTTCCACAGTAACAAAAATCTCTTCACCTTCTCTGTCAAACAAGCAACGCACCTTTTTCGTTAACTGCGTCATAGGCAACGTAATCTGAGAAACCTGTGAACCTCCTATAATACTGGTTAATCAAGGAAACTCCTCACCTCATCTTGACTTGACCTCTCACTTGGATACCTTAGCATACAACTTCTGTCTCTCGACACACCTTCACACCACTCTCGGATGTTCTGTGTTCTCCAGGCTTACAGGGTAGAGAGAATATCATCTAGTAAACACCATAACAAACTTGTTAAAGACGGTCTAGCTCTTGTTCATATAATCCATGAACAAATTTGGAAGCAATAGTTACACCAAAAGTTATAACCAGGTACTAGTTAGTGTCCATACCTCAATCTGAAAAGTTGTCTTAGGTATATCCTCATTCTTCACCTAATTTGATGGTATCTGATCTCAAATCTATCTTGGAAAAACATGGCTCCCTTCGAGCGTCCATCGGATCATCACCCTAGGCAATGAATATTTGTTCTTGATTGTAGCTTTATTCAAGCGCCTATAAACAGTACACACCTAGAACTTCCTTCCTTTTTCTTGACAAACAATAGGTGATCCTGAGTGAAACACTGGTAAGGTTAATTCTTCTTCATCATGTCATCATTGTTCTTCAACTACGCAACTCAGTGACATCCAGATAAGAACTCTTCGAATGAGTTAGGTCCCTAGTGTGATATCTTGGCGAACTCCACCTCCAATACGGTGGCAGAGCACGGAACATTAGGAGGAAAACCTCGAAAACTCTCATAATAGGCAGAGAATCTATACTCGAGTCTCCTTAGCTACAAAAAAAGCATCACATCTCTCGAGAATCGCCACCCCTCATAGTTGCTCCTTCATTGGTAGATACTATGTAGAAGGCTCGATAAAGATAAGGTCTTTGAACCTGATCTAACACTGCATGGTTGGAGAGCAAATCATGCCGGATAACGTCACTCTGCTGCATAAAGCAAGCAGATGAGATCTACAAGAAATGCCATTTTCCAGCAACTATGGGCCTTGTGGACATAGTGATCAAGGATCACTTGGAAGAGGAGTGAATCTTGTCGGGGTGTATGGTAGTGAAAGCGGGTAAATTTAAATTATCTATGACTCATGGACACAAAGAATGTGTAGCGCTTGAATCAGCAACAGGGCGAGTGCGATAAACACATACCTGAATAAGATCAGTTGAGAGGACTCGAGATCCTCTCACTATAACACCTTCCGGTGGCACAGTGCAGCCATCTGTCATCGTTCTTTGAACCCCTATCGGCTCCTCCTACGGAACCACTTGCTCGTTTGGAACTACTAGCTCCTCTTTTTTCTCTGAATCTTTGTTGTCCCTACTCTTTGTGTTAATCCCAGAAAAATGGCCGTTTTGCCACGAGCGTAGCAACCAGATCTATCTATACAATCACCCCGATATAATGCGGATCTCGCATCCACCCTGACTTACTGCCTTTGGTCCTCTCTAGTAACTAGTCTTGGTGTTGTAGATGTCTGGCGCTTTGTCAAGTCCAATGTGTGGTCCTACTCCTCCTTTGAGAACCTCATCACCTCTCCTCACGATGACACCTCGAGTGGACCCCGGCTATCTTGCTTCTCTTTCTGCGGCCTACCTCCGGTCCATACTTTCAAGGTGCACCTCTCTCTACAAGCTATGGGAAATCGGGAATCCAAGGGCACTATAACCTTCCTCGGCTCATCTTAGTAAGCCCTCCTCGAATCTCAGAGCACATCCCGGTCCTCATCTGGAAACCTTTGGTAGAACTCAAATTGAACAAGGCCTCGAATATGGCCGCGTAATCCCAACGGACTGTCTCCCTTGGAGACTCATGAACTCTCTCTCCCACAGTGTCTAACTAGCGAGTAGAATACTTTTCAAAGAACCTCTTTGAGGCGCTCCCGGTTAATCTTCCCTTAGCCTCTAACAATCTTCGCTTGCCTCTCCACCGTGACTCAGCCCCTAGGTCATCATGAAAGCGGCATAGGTCACCTTTGTCATCTACGTATCTCGTGGTATCAAAGATCTTCTCGAGCTCCTGCATCCACCACTCTGCTCGCTCTGGATCATACTCTCCATTGAGTTTGTGGTGGCTTACCTTTGAGAAAGGTAGCCAATCTTGCATCCTCGGTCTCGGCGGCTCTCCTCATCCCCGAGCTTTAGTAACTCACTGCCTCTCTACTACCTCCTGTGCATTCTCTTTGCCCTACTGAAGCGGATGCTAACTTCGTGGATGGTCAGAAGAGTCTCGACGAACTCTCCTCCACCTCAATCCACCTCCAGCTAATAAGGAACATCCTCTACACCACTGTCACTCTGCCAGCACCACGTACGCCCGTCCGGTCCTCTACCTCGAGCCATGATCTTTGAAAAAGCAATCATTAGCCCATCAAAGATGACATATAATACTACATAAAGCGGAATATAAATACTATATGCCATAGAGATGTCACAGGACTCACTACCCAACTTCTAGCATAGTTGTTGCTCAGTGTGGATTCAACTAAATAGCCATTTACCAAATCGGTCTTCCGATCAGTTTTAGGCTGAAGCTCTCCGATACCACCAAATAGAGCGCCCCGAGCGTCCCATTAAAAAACCAAAATATTAAAACCTAATTTCGTTATTATCGTTAAGCGAGTATATTAAAGCAGTGGAAAATTTAAAAATTAAATTATAAACACATATGTAAACATACATAACCAACTATAAATATATACATACAAGCTAGTCTTCTTGTCAAAGGATTCCCCTCTGCAGGATCTAGATATATACCCAAATTGGTGACATCAACAAAATATATCAAAGCCAAAGAAAAAGCCTCAAGATGCACTCCACACCCCGTCCCCTCTCAAAAATACATGAAAACATCACTCCACCTATCTTGAAGGCACTAGCCGAGCCATCATACACTACCACCCTCGTCTACATCTGAGGTCGTGGTCCAGGACACTCCTTATGTTTGGAAGAACTCTGGCCATTGGTGACACGAAACCTCTTGCTGTAGAGTCGCTATCCTGAGGATGTAGTCATCTAGAAGATACATGCGAGGACTCAAACCATTGTGCGGACCTCGGGAGGAGGTGCGGGTAACTCGGAAGGGTGCTAGATCACGAATAGGGGGGCCCCGTGGAGGTCCGGCCGGGGCAACTAGATCCTCCTCAAAATAGGTGCCAACTTGGGTTCGCGCAGGTGCGGAGTGCAAACCGGGTGCAAGGCATCAAGTACCATGAAGAGTGCGAGGGCCATCCGAACATGGCGGCATCGGTGGTACGTGTCCATCCAGGCACATCCTATCGAGCGGGAAGGTCGTTCCAAAATGAGTGATGGATCCCAGGATCAGTATATGCGAAGGGCAAGCAGTGACCAAGTCCTGAAGCCACCCGTGCGGGTGAGGCACTCCACCTCACGAGGTCCTCGAGAGGGAACCCTGGATCATGGGTCATCCATGGGTGGTCGGTCGCCATACGCTTTCTGTCGGTCACGAGTACAAAACATATATACACGACACACAACAAAAGAAAAGGGGATAAGAAGCCATATAACATCAAGCGTGGAAAGGGTTTAGCCGTTAATTAAATAACGGCACACTAAACATCACGTCTCCAAAGTATGGGTGTATATATATATAACACAATCATCCTCAATCCACATCTAGGATCTTTCCTCTACCCTTCATCATGAAGCAATGCAAATCTTTGTATTAATAATCTCGTCAATTATCGGTCATATCCGGATATCACATCAATATAATCGACCGTCCCGAGTCCCGGTGCATACCCTCGTCCCACGGATGGAGGTGCCCGGACAAGCAATGGCACTATAAGCTACACAACGGTGCACACCTCACAGACCACAATCCGGATGCTCATTGTCATGAACTATAGTTGCGACTAAAAATAAAATCTTCTCTAGACGGTCCACGTTAGCCTATCCCGGAATTCTCCTCAAGGCATAGAGCCCGTTCGACCTTGATTGGTCCCTCATTTCCGAGACCAAGTTTAGTCCACCCTAGTACCACTAGCAGCTCATCATAATCTCATAGATAACCTCAAAATAATATTATCTCATCAATTTCATCCTCGTATCACGATAATCATCTAGGTTGAAGCCTTTGCTACATATCATATGCAATCCCGATACATCCTCATGTCTTAACATAACTTGTAACCTCAACCTCTAAGCACAATCATAACACTCATCATATCATCACAATCATCATCATGTTATCCAAAATCATCATCATATATCATCATGTCATAATATCATTTCCAAATAATAAATACCAAAATATAATAATAATAATAATAATAATAATAATAATAATAATAATAATAAGTATAAATACTTTCAAAAATAACTACAACACTCATGATATCATACATCAAGTACTAAGTTCAAATCAACCAGTCAAACATGCAATCATCACGTAATAAAAATAATGTATATATATATATATATATATAAATATATAAATATAATATATATATATATATATATATATATATATATATATATATATATATGATAATTGACGATAACGCCAATTTCTATATCATCATCGGTACCAGGTAGTCCCCAATGTGGTATAGACATTGTCAGATTACTCGTTCTCGTTTAGGGTTTAGGTAAGCCTACGCCATTATCTAATTAAATGTAACTGCGCCGTTTAGAGCGTTAAATAGTTTCTTTCCCTTTGAGAAGTCGTGCTAAGCGAAATAAGGCAAAGCGAGCATTTCTCCCCTGTCCTCGATTCTTCCCTGCCGTGATACAGGCCTTGAAGCTTCAAAATTTCACCTAAGCATCACATTGAAACGGACGTTACTAAGAGCTCATATTCAAAAGCGAATTGAATTGAGAAAAGCGAAATGAAAGATATTACGAGAAACATAAGACGGAGTTTAGGCCTAAAGAGGATGATTTACCTTCGGTTTTTGAAGAAGCAGAGAAGAGAAGAAGATAGATATAGTTGATACGAACACAACAATGTACTTTCAGATTCGCAATGGGATGGTCGAAACTCTCATACTCTCCTCAGAAGCCCTTCTCTCTCTAAGATTCCTCCTCACTCTCTCAGAACCCTCCTCTCGGTTCCCAACTCTTTGTTTTGTTGAGTGACTAAGTGACTTAAGTGACTTAAGTCGCTCTTTATTCTGTACATCAGCGTCCCCACACTTTCGGCGTGAGAAATTCCACGCTTGAGCTTGGCCAACTGAGCGTGGGAAATGCGCGCAGGCGTGGAAAGCCCCACGCGCCATGCATCCCTCCTAAGGCCCCACGTAGGCCACGATGACACGTGGCAAGTCAAGCATGGCCCTTGTCTAGTTGGCTTGGGGCGTTTGGCGTGGACACACCACGCTCGAGCATTGACCACGGCAAAAGTCAACTCTGCGTTCAAGTAAGTTCGGCGTAGGTGCGCTCAAATTTGAGATATAGGCTCATTAGGACCTAATAAACAACCTAAAACCATAAAAGGACCTAATATCAAATCTAACTCCAAAATTATTATTTCACTCGGGCGTCTCAAAGACCTCAGGAAAACCTAATACGGTTCTTATGTTCAAACTCTTAGAACATCTGCGTACTTAACATGCAAATGTCTCATGCCTCGAACCACATCTCCCCTATATAATTCAAGCCCTAAACCTAATCCTTCTATATAAACCACAAATGAAATCACGTATATTACACTCACCCTATAAAACACCATTTCATGTTTCATTTGTTCTATTTCACTTTTGCTTCACAAAGTCATAAGAACATAAGCTTCTACCTTTGATCTTTGCTTGGATTCATCATTTCACTTGTTTTACTTTGATCTTAAAGAGTTAAACTCTTAATCCATGATTATCTATGCTTCTTCTTCGTTAAATTCAGGTTTCATGCCTTGTTCATCCTTTTACATTCTTAGATCTAGAAGTTTGAAATTCTCTAGAAAATCATAGAAAAATCTAAAATGTGAAACTAATTTCTATGTTCCTATTATCATCCTTATAATCATAATCCAAGAGATTGTTGGAAACAGAATTTTCCTCACCATGTATCTTGTCAAGACCGAGACCTATGCTATGTGGGTGTAGGATGGTTTTGTTCATTTTCTTGAAAGTAATCTTGTATCTCATCTATTACCATGTATCTATGTTGAATCCAAGTGCTTATGTCAAACTAAAATTTCTTACTCTATTTTCATGCCTTGGCGAATTTGAGTCTTAGAGAACTAGGAAGATTTTTGTTGGTTTCATGGAAGTAATCTTGTTTATCAACTTGTTAATATATGTCCTTATTGAATCAAGTTTTTTATCAAACAAAAACCCTAAGCTCCATAAAGTATCATGGTCGAAATCCTACCTTGAGGAGTTTGGAAGTTTTAGTTCAAACTTTGTTGTTTAATCACTAATCTATTGTCTTAAGTACTTAGGATCATTAATCCAATGACTTAAGAAAGTTTATAAATTTTTAGTCATAAAACCTCTAGGTAGTGACCTATCATAGAGAGTGAGGATTTTGTTTGCTTGTTTTAATTTGGATGATTGTGTTTTGTTGAAGGAGAAAGTGTGTTGATCGTCGTAAGTCGTGACACGGAGTTGACATACATTCGAGAAAGGAAATCGAAACTTAGTTCTTCAAGAGGTAAGTGGGGATTGCCCAGGGGATTTTTCGATGGCTATGTGCTATCATTTGTGATACGTATGTTTATTTGGGGTTGTTAGTTATGGTACTTTATCTTTGTTTATTCTTCTTTTAATTGATTATTTGTTGTTAAATAATTATCGGGTGATATATATTATAGTATTGTGATGCATGATGCGCTGGGTTAATTATTATAATGATGTTGTTGGATGTTGTATGGAAGTCGCGGTGTTCGGTGCCAATTAATTACGAGGTAAAAGCTTTAAGAAGATATACGGAGAATATTCAATGTTTAAGTGAGAGATATGAGAGTATATTTTGTCTAAATAATTATTTGAGAAAAATAAGAATTTTTAGAAAAGATTATTATTTTAATGATTTATTAGTGTAAAAGCAATTTATGAGTCCAATGAGAGCGTGTCGTGAAATTGTTTTGTCTTTGCTAATTTTTACGTAAGAAATTCCGTAATATTATAAATAGTTATTTTATGAAAATAATCTTGAAAATAACTTAATTATGATTTTAGAAAACTATTTAATAATATTGAACTTAGTAATATTATAAATAGTTTACGGTGATGTTTACGCAAATGATGTACCACGATGATATTGAACTTAGTAACCGAGGCGTCGGGGTACTAGTGTTCTTACGGTGTTTTGGAATGTGCCCTACCTGTGGACTTCATGTCCTAATTTCGGTGTAAATACTGAATATTGTTTTTATACTACCACAGACCTAAATCGATGCATCGGTCTAGGGTTTCGTGACTAAGCTTTCGGTTGCGTGCCGTGTTGATAATAAAAGATTTTAAGACATTGAGAACTACATTGGTGCGTAAGATTTTGAGCTTTGGCAAAATGAAAGATTATACACAAAAGAAAATAGCGAATAAAATATTTTACATGCATTCAGCGGCGAGGCGTGCTTACGGTTTATGTATGATGCCTTAATGATAGAGTTATTCATGCCATTTCTATGTATGATGCCTTAATGATAGGGTATTTTATCTTCTGAAGTCATGTATGGTGCCTTGGTGAATAAGGTATTCCATGCTATGAAGTTATGCCGGTGCCTTGGTGAATAAGGTATTAGTGCTCCGAAGTATGTATGGTGCTTTGATGAATAAAGTATTCCATGCCCGAAGTTCCTAATATACCCGACTATCGAGCTGATCGGCTCATTTACACGATGTTGGGGTCTCAGGAGATTAGGTAAAAGTTAGAGGATGATTATTTAAGTGTACATGCATGATTTTCAATGAGCGATGATCGGGTATGAAACCCAATGATGACTACTTGTTTATCTAAGAACTGATGTTGTATGAAAATATATAGGTTTATGTGCTTTCCTTTGAGTCGCATCGTAGTATTCGAGTTAAATCCATATATTGGTTTCTCACCCTTGCATTATTGTTTTGCGTTTGCCATGTTGTGCTATATATTGTGGAGTTAGGGAACCACCAGGGATATGATTTCTACGAAGAAGAAGGCTATTTAGTTTAGAGTATGATGATGCTATTTACTACTTTCATAGTGTGCATTAGTTCTGACCAGCTTAGGGTTTTAATTATCTTATGTTTGTTTGAAGGACCTATACTTTTAAGGTTGGGTTGTATAAACCATTATGATGTAGTATAGAAGTGTGTTATATTTATGTATCCATATTTGATGATGTTGACGTTGTGGTTGGGTTGGTAGAAAAAGAAAGGGAAAGGAAAAAAAATTTATCACCTTTTTGAGAGATAATAACAACTTAAGAAAATATTATTTTAAGAAAGCAACCAGTGAATTAAAATTTTATTTCCGCAATGAGTTAACGGGTAAGCATGTGATGACCCAATTTAGGGTGTCACATGCTCAATCTGGGTCCATGAGTTCGAGAAGATTTTTGGACCACGACATGCAATGATATGCGAAGGTTACCTTTCCTACTTTCATGTTGGTGGAGGAAGTAGAGCATTGGTGGGAAAATTGATGCCAATGATTGGAAGTCGAAGGCACAACTATTACTTGGAATGCCTTCAAGGAGAGGTTTTTGGGAAAGTATTTTTTTGCAGATATGCATGATTAGAAGGAGATGGAGTTTCGACATTGACTCATGGAAGTATGTCCGTTAGGGAGTATGTTGCAAAGTTTGAAGAGCTATCATGTTATTCCTATTAGTATTGCAATGATGATCGCTCCAAATGTGTTAATTGAGAATGGATTGCGTCCAGAGATCAAACAAGTTATCGATTCCCCGGTAGATCCGTGTTATCCCTATTTTAGTGAAAAAGTGCAGAAAAAAACCGAAGTATACAACAAGATAGTCTCATCGGAGGAGGTTCTACGACCCTAGGCCGGTGAAGTGTGGTAAGCTGTGGTAAGGGTCACTATATTCGTGAGTGCAAGAAAACTGATATCATTTGCTTAAAGTGTGAACGCTTGGTCACATCTGCAGTGATTGGGTGGAACAAAGACTGTAGCCAAGCAATAAGACTCGAGTTCTCAAGCCAACGATTGAAGACAAGTGGAAGAGTCTTTACCTCGGTGGAGCTAAAGTCTCTCAATCTGAAGACTTGATCCAATGTAAATGTCTCATAAAAATAACTCCTTTTATTGTGTTGTTTGGTTTGGGTGCGACACATTCCTTTGTATCACATTATTGTGCTGAGCATCTAGAGTTGCCTGTTACCCGCCTTGATTATGATTTTGTTGCCGCTACGCCCACAAATAAGCCTGTAATTACTTCTCATGTTTGTAAATGTTGTTCTGTTATCATTGATAATAGGAACTTCACAGATGATTTTGTTTGCTTACCTCTTAAACATTTAGATGTTATTCTTGGTATGGGTTGTTTATCTGCCAGGTATGTCCTTTTGAACTGTTACAACAAAATTATTGTCTTTGGAACTGTTGCTGATCTTAAGAATCCGAGCTTTCTGATTGGCAACCATGTCAAGGCTTCTACAAGAGAAGAGACCCTAGTATACATGATTCTATCTTCCATGGAATTAAGTAGAGAGAAAATCTGAAGTTGAAGATGTGCCAATTGTGAGAGAGCTTCCTGAAGTTTTTCCTGACGATGTTTATAGTCTGCCGCCCAAGAGATAGATTGAGTTTAACATAGACCTAGTGCCAGGTACAGGATCAATATCTATAGCACCCTATAGAATGTTTTCTCTAGAGCTAGCTGAGTTGAAGAAACAACTAGAGGAATTGTTACAGAAGCAATTTGTTGGTCAAGAAGAAAAATGGTAGCATGAGGTTGTGTGTCGATTACCGAAAGCTCAATAAGGTGACTATTAAGAATAGATATCCTCTTGCTAGGATATATGACCTTATGGATCAGCTAATAGGAGCTTGTGTCTTTCCTAAGATAGATTTGAGATCGGGTTGTTGCCAAATTCAAGTCAAGTCTAAGGACATTCCGAAAACTGCATTCAGGACGCGTTATGGCCATTATGGGTATGTCAATATGGAATTGGGTTATACAAATAGATGGACGGGTTGGCTCGGATTAGACTGTTTGGGCCCAGAATCCGATTGAACCCGTCCGTTGTTCAACCCTTTATTGGTTCAAAAGCAAAAACAAATTAATGAGTCACTTATGTAAAAGCAGACATACAATGATATATACCGATGCTGATGGAAGAAGCTCAACTAAAAGACGCAGGAAGCACGAAATCCATATGCATCTAGCAACTAAGAGTATCTTTAAGGGTGTTACTTATTGAGTTCTTAAATCTATGTGAAAAATAAGGAACCATTACTTAATTTTTTTTCTCCATTTGAGTTGACCTATGTGACAATGTTGGTTGCTTAAAATAAGGATAAATTGCTTATATAAGGAACCACAAAATGGGCTCATTATGAATAAAAAACAATTTTTACTCAAACCTCAAGGATGAGTTACTTATGAATTAATATTTTAAAATAAAATAAAATTAAGTACAAATAAAAAATTATAAAAATGTGGGTAAGGATTACTTAAATATGTATCATTGGACTAGAGTAAAAGTATGGTGTGTTGCTTAAATATAATATGGCACGATGGGGTTTAATTAATGGGAGATAAACAACTGATCAAAATGAATTGGTTAAATATTAACTATTGGAGATGTTCTAAGTACTTTTCACTTCAGCTTCAGTTTCTGTCAGCAGTTTCTGACACATACAAAACCCAGTTTCTTAAATAATTAATCCAAGGAAGGGACAAGAGAGTCAACCTGAAATGAATGGACTAAGTCAGATGACTCTTCAGGCTTTATTGCATGGATCTAACGTCTAAACCACCATTTACTTAATGCTTTTATTTCAATTTTAGTTTTATCAGATTTTTATGTTTAGTGTACGAAATAAGTATATGAAATGGAATTATAAGTGTGATTAAGAAAATTAAATAACTTGCTAATAGCCACTGATATTGGGTTTGTCTTAATCCTCCAAACAAAGATATGAAGAAAAATGAGTGAGGATCTACCCTACATATCTTGTTTGATGGAATGTAAACTTCCCAGCTGATAATGCTTATATTTGGTCCCCTTATTAATAGATGGATGTGATTGGTGTGTGTGTGTGTTGAATCAAGATAATGTTTATGAGACAGGTAAAAAAAAATTATTTGTATGATATGAATCGCTTTTATGAATTGTTAGCCACCAAGGTTGAATGCATACCAATAAAAAGCAGATGGGAAACTTTCCATTAGGATGTAACGTGGACACACTGAGTGTGTTGTTCAAATTTTGGGATTTTACCTTTCGCTACTACATTTTAGAATTGTTCTTCTAATCCAACTTATTGACTTTCAAGACAAAAAGAAAACTTGAGAAAACTGTAACTGTATTCATTAAGAATCCAGAAAAGAATTAAAGTAAGCTTTCTAAGAGGTTGTTTGCTTAAAACCAAAAAAAAAAAAAAATCTAATTCTAATATTATTAGGTAAATAGTAATACATGCGTAAAAAAAGGTAAATAGTAACACAAGAAACTAGACAAAAAAAGAGTCTTGTTAACAAGTGTTATAAGAACATTATTTAAAGAATCCAAAAAGGGTAATTACTCGAAAAAACTAAATATATTCATTCTTAATGTATCGAGTACATTAGTTCCTGTGACAATTTATTTTTTAAAATTTCTTAACTAATGAGTTAAGGTTACTAGCCAGCATTTACCAATATAAAAAATAAACAAAGCAAAACTGCTAACAATGTATACCAACCAAAGACACATGTCAAGTTCCTCCCAGTTCGTTAATAATTGGGGTGTTCATCAATCGACACTACCAAAAACTTGTTTAGTGACCGAAGATTTCGGTCTCTAAACATACTAATTAGGTCGCTATCCTGTTTGGCGACCAAATTAGCGACCAATTATGAGGGTAGGTGCACTAGCAACCGAGTTTTTATTTCGGTCGCCAAATAGAGACCGAATATTCGATCACTAAATTAAATAATTTGGTCATGACTAAGTTGGTCGCATGACCACGGTGTCGAATTTGGTGACTGATATTCGATCGCTAGTCGATGCCGCTAATGTTGGTTACCTCAACCAAAGTAGCGACAGCGGTTTGCCGCTAACCATGAAATAATTTATATATTTTTATTTTTTCCGTGACTTAAGCATAACGACAGAAATATGGGTTGCTATTTTAGGTTGCTAAGATAATTCTTATTATTATTATTTTAAAATTTATTTAATACATTAATATTAATTTTTTTGTTTTTATTTTAAAATTTATTTAAACATTAATTACTAATACAACTCACAAATATAAAAATAATGAATGTATATAAATAAAAAAAAGTGTCATACAGTAATAGTCTAGAAATCCATAAATTGAAAAAAAAAATCAATCATCATGCGGAGGTGGAGGAACCCAAGCATGCTCCGCGGCCCGTGCCGCCGAAGTCTGCCATCTCATTGTCCTCGCATCATCGCAGCAGAGACGACGCGAACCGGGAGGCAGCGACAGGCACAATCATTGGAGCACCATTCGTAGTACTGGAGGCTGGATCCTCATCCCGCTCCAACACCATCGCAGTGCCTCGGCCTGCTCGATGGACTCCGCATGCACCTTTGGTGTGCTCGAGTCAACTGTGCAATCTGAGTTCACCATCGCCTGCCTCCGTCCCTCTTCTCCCGAGCTCCACGTTCGGCTGCGTGATGGTGTCTCGCATCTCGGTTGAACTACTCCGGAGGGGCGGTATCCGCGTAGGAAGGAGCATGTGTTTGGGACGATGAAGCGATAAACTCGCTACCCGGTGTCCGAGGCCACACCGTGCCCCTTCTTGTTCCTACCCCCAATGACCTCCAAATAAATGGCATTATCGTAGACGAAGATAGGAAAGCGGGGCCACTAACCAGTCTATGCCTCATCCTATGACTGTGAGGCACGTTATATGGCATCGTCCTTCTTCTCGTTGAAGCCCAAGTGCAAATTTTAGATGAAGAGATTTAGTTACAATTATAATCAATATATATTAACAAATCAATAATAATAAATGAAAAGTATATACTAAATTGTATATACAAACCAATTCCCCGACTTCAACTCTTCTTCGTGTCTCTCCACCAACTCCATAGCGGGGGAGTCGATCTTTTGTGCTTTACGCACGGGAAAAATTAATATTAAAATCATAAGAATATTAATAAATGAAAACTAATTAAATAGTATGCTAAGTTATTCAAGTTTTAAGTATTACCAGCTCGTCAAGTGAGCGGCACCGATTAGAGCCATCGGTGTAAGCACATGCGCCACCATCGAAGCTCGATTACGCCAGAGTTGTGGCTGGATCTCCTGGAACTTCTCAGTAGCCCAGTACTATTCTAGCCCCCTCCCGATCTCAAGCTCCAACCACTTCCCCTTATTCTTACCCTTCCTCAGCTTGTTCATTAGATTCTTCATGACCAATGAGCCTTTATGCTCAAATATGGCCCTGATGATCTTCTCCACAGCTGCGTTCCACCTATACTCTTTTTGCTACATACACTTGTTAGCCAATTCTTACACACACACACACACACACACACACACACACACACACACACACACACACACACACACACACACACACACACACACACACACATATATATATTTGAATGAAGTTTGAATTAATATGTAATGTAAAAATTAATATGCAATGTAAATTTATTTTAAATAACATAATAAATTGTTACCTTAAAATCTAAAAACAGCTGATCCCTTTGGTCCTCTGGGATCCCCTTCCATGTAAGCCATGGACCATCAAACTTCTTCTGTAGGATCTTCGAGATCAAATCGGGAAGGGCCCTCATGCGCGAAGGCTGTCAGCAGGATAATTAGTTAATAAATGTTATGAATAATTAAAAATCAAGTAAAATGGAAATTAACGATACTTATATATGCAAAAAATAAATTAGCTTACTCATTATCCCCCCTAGGGATAAGAAGAGTCCTCCTCGTCCAGATGAACCACGGCTCTCTGCGTCGGCCGATGATGATGGTCTGGAACATGTATGGATGATGGCGGGTGCATGTGTCCCAACATCATGAGGCTGTGTAGTGGGTGCACCTCCATCACCCTGTAGCCCGTACACAGAGGTACTGGCAGGGTGGTCTCGATCTGAAGTTTGTGGGTCGTCCGGTGGAGGATCTCTCGCAGCACGACATCTTCCACGGCCTCATCAACGACCAACGTGTATCCACTACCTCTACTGGAATCTGACTTCTGTGTAAAAAATGATAAAGCTATTACATCACAGTATAAATATTAACTTATTAATCAATAGGTTTAGACAAGAATAAACATTACACAATGAATAATGCATATATAAATTACCTAAGTAGAATCTCAGTCACTAAATTCACCCTCACTCTCATCGGTCTCTCTTGATTGGAATGTGCCTTCGCTAGATTCTTCCAACTCAGATTGATCCGTTAACTCTCTTTCAACTTCTTCCCATCACGGAAATGTCCGCAGAGAATTAACAATAATGTTTGGCGTAATTTGCAACGGTACATGTGGCTCGAAAACTCATCATCGTGGTATGGAGCATTTTTGTCGAGACTAGTTGATTACATTATCAATAATTGTACTGCGAGCCTTTATCTTAATGACACCCAACCAGCCTTGATGTCCTTCGGGATATGGCGTGTAATAAACTTGATCTGCCTTTTTGTGAAAAAATGAATGGGTCATACGACTTAATATCTTGACGAGATAGCCTAACTTTAACAATGCCATACTTTTTATCGATTTTTGTCCCTATGTCAAGAGTATGATCAAACCAATCACACTTGAAGAGAACTAACTTCATCACGGGAAACCGGTATACTCCGAGTTCAAGGATGTCGGTTAGAACCCCATAGAAATCATCCTCTACATTGCCATCGGTGGCTCGTACACAAACACCATAGTTACACGACTACATTCCTTCATTCCATTTTTTTGTGTTAAATTTATATCCATTTACAAAGTAAGTATTCCATGATGTAACCCATCTTTTAGGCCCCGTGCCAAATTAGTCAACAATGGATTTTGAACATTGTTCTTGGATCTAATCCCTACATCTTGGAATAATATATTCAATTTATACACCATATATATTTAAGGAAAGAAGTAAGAAGTGAAGATGATTGAACCACGCAGCAAAGTGAGAAGTAATTTCTTGATCAACCTGAGTGTTAGAAATGTCAAAGTTGGATTTTCCTTAGAAAATTGCCACCACAACCTACACATGGGAGGTTAACGATAGGGACGATTAAAAACAATAAATGACAATTGAACTTATAAAAAACATTGTAGACACTACTGTAAATATGGCGCCACCTCTTCACAATTTTGAAGGATGTATAGATGAGCAGCATTAATGTCACGCTGCCCAAGAAATATCCTTTTGATTTGCCACTAAATCTGCCAGGATAGTTGAATATTGGTATATGAGGACTAGTTGAACTATCTTCACCCGAATCAACATTCCTAGGCATCCTAGTCCTTCTAGTGTCAACTTCATCTGGATAGTAATAAGAGGAAAAAGTGGAAGTCTCCTCTACTAAGTATGCTACACAAATGGAACCCTCTACTCGTGCCTTGTTCTTGACTTTGTGTTCAAGGGAGTACAAAAACCTATTAAAGAGGGATGCATACAAATAATTACTAATTTTAAGGAAAGCTAAACTACGAATTCATGTTTTTGAATTTAATATATATTAATTAAAATAGTTGATGTTGTATACCTCTCAAATGGATACATCCAGTGGTATTGGACTGGACCACCAACTCTTGCTTCGTAAGGTAGATGAATTGGAAGGTGTTCCATTGAATCAAAGAAACTCGGCGGGAATATTTGTTCCAACTTACATAACAACACGGGTATCTTGACTTCCATATACTTTAATTGTTTCACATTTAGTGTTGTCGAAGTAAGCTCCCTGAAAAAGTGGCTAAGCTCAACAAGTGGGTTCCAAATTGGTTTCGGTAACGCGTCGAACGTAATTGGAAGCAATCGTTGCAAGAACACGTGACAATCATGACTCTTCATTCCATGTAACTTTGCTTCCTTAATGTCAACGCATCTACCCAGATTGGAAGCATACCCATCGGGTAACTTTAGTTCTTTAACCCACTTACAGACAGCTACTTTCTGCGGTTTGCTTAGTGTATAACTTGCCTTCGGTTTGATAAGTCTGCCACGACCACCGTCCTGTAACTCAAGCTCCTTCCGATTACAGATTTTAGCCAAATCCAATCGAGCTTTATTTGTATCATATGTCCTCCACTTGATGTCCATCACAGTGTCAAACACATTCATAAACACATTCCTCTCAATATGCATGACATCAATGTTGTGACGGAGTAGGTGCGTTCTCCAATACGGTAACCTCCAAAATATACTTTGTTTCGACCAATTATGCTTGACGCCATAATCAGGAATATGTTCTCCTTGGGATTCATGGACAAGCGGAAAGTCCTCTACTCTACGCCATACATTAGGACCAGACAAACGCGGTGGAGGGGGTATGGTCTCCGCATTCTTGTTCCTCCTATAAGGAAGATCTTGTGGAAGGAATTGACGATGACAATCAAAATATGAAATCTTTCTACCATTTTTAAGCGTGAATGCCTTCGATCGCTCCATACATATTGGGCAACCAAGCTTCCCCACGGTCATCCAACCCGACATCATCCCATAGGCGGGAAATTCATTGATCGTCCACATCAAAGCTGCTTTCATCATAAAATTCTGCCTCAAAGATACTTCACAAGTCAACACACCATCATTCCACAACATTGTCAACTCATCTATCAGCGGCTGCAAGTACACATCAATCTTCCGTTTTGGATTAGACAGACCCGGAAGTATGACTGTCTGGAAGTTAAACTCCCGCTTCTTGCCCATCCCTGGGGAAGATTGTATGCAGTCGGGATAACCGCCAACAAGAGTATGCTTTCTGCATCGCCCGAAACGATTAAATACATTCGTGCATAATCCCACTCGGTTGTTCCGTGGGTCGTGCAAAAACTGGATGTGATACCTATCAAAATGCTTCCAAGCTTCTCCATCCGATGGTTGACACAAGACATGTTGCTTCCTCTCATGCTCACTATGCTACCTCATGTGAGATGCAATGGCCATTGAAGAGTACGATCTTGTAAATCTTGGCACGAGCGGAAAGTACCACATCTTTTTTTAGAGCGGTCTTCTTCTCAACCCTCCTAGGGCTTGAAAAGGTTCACTTGTGCGGATATTTTTTTACTTAGGGTTTGTGATCGATTTCTGATTTTTAGGTTTAAGGTTTAAATTCATAAATTTAATTAACAAGCCAAAGTTAACATCTAGCAACTTGAGGCAAACCCAATGTGTGACAATGCTTGTTTCTTTAACAATGCTTATAGGTGCCTAGGCAATAATCTCCACTAACATATTCTTCCTCATATGGTATATTTGACACATAAAGAAACAAGATGATCATGCAACGAATAGAGAAATGCCAAGGGACAACCACAAGAATCATAATGAACAAAAATAAAAGCTCCCGAACATGCATGCTAACACAAACACAAACACACAACGGTGAAGTGACACACAAATACCTACATGAAAACGAAACTAGGGAAAGGGTTGGTCATTTACTAAACCAAATTAGCCTATTATTTGTCTTCTAATCAGTATATATGTGCCATTGTGTTTGTTTCAAACAATTCTAACACAGAGATTGAAAACTAAAATCACAAACCCTAACAGATTGAAAACTAAAATCACAAACCCTAACACATATATTGAAATGAGAGACTGACGGAAAGCTTACCGGAGTTTGTAGAGAAGACTGGACACTGAGTTCTTTGTTGTGGTGGTCACTCTCAGTGTGGGTTCCGTGAGAAAGGGAGCACACCTTGAGTTAGGGGGTAAAAAATAAGAAAATGAAGGATGAAGGAGGGGGAGCAACTCACATGAGGAAGGGAGCACAACGGTGGCTCGATGGTGGTGGCGGCCTAGCGTGGTGGTGGAGAGAAGAAAAGTGGAGAGGGGACAGAGAAGTTATCCTGGAGCAGTGGGAGGGAGGCTCGCGGTGGTGTAGACGGTTGCAGGGAGGATGGTGGCCCAGGGTGGTGGCACGACCGGAGCAGAAGAGAGGGAGGTGCAGAGATATGAGAGAAATGGGGAAGAAAAGGGGAGGGGCTCGCAATTTAGGGATTTTAGTTCTAGCGACCGAATAATTCGGTCGCTAACCAGTCGCAAAAAATAAATTTTGAATTCGGTCACCAAATCCGTCGCTAAATGGCCCCATTGTTATTTTTTTCCACGCACGTTAGCGACCGGACTGATATCAGTCGTAAAAATATTTAAAATATTACTGTTGGGATAAATTTCTTCGCAAATTTGGTCGCAAAAAAGTCAACAAGTTTTGACTTTTAATTTTATTAACTTAGTGACCGAATTCGCGACCAATCGCTTTGCTACCATGTTTGTCGGTCGCTATTTTGGTCGCTATGTATATTATAATTAAGAATCTAACAAGTCACAAATTCGGTCGCCAATAGCAACTATAAAATTTGGTCGCTATTTTCGGTCGCCATTTGACCTTTTTTTTGTAGTGCGATCCAAACCGATTTAAACCGAACCGAAAAACCGAACAAACCAAAAATCGAAAAAATAAAACCGAAAAAACCATTTTTTTTCATTTGATTGGATCGGGTTTTGGATCCCCTAATGAAATCCAATCCAATTCGATCTACTATATAGGCATACTATTATTTTTGAAATTATAGTATTACTCATACTTAAGGATTATTTTTCTTACTTTTAAGTACCTCATTATGTTAAATATTCTTGTTGGAATGACATTATGAGACTATTTAGAATAAATGATAATGTCTTGAATTTATATTTTTCTAAAAGTTTTGATGCATAACACACACACACACACACACACACATATATACTTGATTGAGTAAACCCGAAAAATAGGAAATCAATTAAGTAAATTTGAAAAATAATTAGCTACAATTTATTTGTAGTCGTTTCAAGGAAAAAATAGGATAAATGAGAGTATATATATAGAATCAACATTAAAGAATATTTAATATAAAAGAACGTGTTAAAAAATATCAATAATTGTTTTTTTCTCAAACTCCCAAATTAAATTTTTGTCAAGAATTCTCTATAATTTTTTTTCACTCGTCATCAAATCAAATAATGGTTAATAAGGAAAAAAAATAGTTGTTCCTTTTTATAAAGGTTCTATTGTTTTAATATAAAGAGAAGTTAAAATAAGTATTAGGCACCCTAAACTAGCTCACTTAAATGAGTATTATGTTTTTTTCACTATTAAATATAAGTACAAAGGACACTTGACAAGTAGAAAAATAAAGTATGACAAAAACCGAATTATCCAATCCAATCCAAACCGCATTTAATTGGATTGGATTGGATCAGATTTTTTTAAGGAAGCAAACCGATCGAATCCAAACTGCATGTTGTTTTCATCATTGAATCAGATACCTTTTTAGCTCAAAACCGATTCAATACAATCTGCGAACACCCTATTAATAATACCATAATCGATATATTAATTTTATATATACACTTGTAATTATTTAGTATGTTTCATGCTTATAAAAAAATTATGAAGTTTCATTTCTCTCGCATATTTCCTATCTCAATTTTCTTTGACTTGTGTCATTACTATCAATGCTTAACCTTCCATATTTCTTGATTGTTGATGAATAGACTAAGAGTGTGTTTGGGAAAGCTGGAAAAAAAAGATTATGCTGATAATCTGTTTTCAAATAATCGATTATTGTGATAATCGATTATAATCAGAATCAGTTTTTGTTTGAGTATGTTTACTAAAAAGCGATTTTAGCATAATCTATTTCATTTGAATGTTGCAAAATAATCACTTTTATATAGTAAATTACGAAAAAATGATATAAAGTTATTTATATAATTTAATACAATTTGATTTTTTTTTTACATTAAAACTTGTTAAAATATTTATTTTTGTTATATTTTGTCATCAATATTTTTCTATTATAAAAAATAAAATAAAAGTTATTACATATTTTTTGTTATGAAAAGTCAAACTCCCATATTATAGTACAATATTATAATAGAGCTGGCCAGATATTAAAAGAGCATTGTGGTGAAGAAAATGCAAGAAAGAAAAAGTATCTCTGTTATGTTGGGGGCAACAGGGATGATGTAGTCTATGCGTTGGGGGCAACAAGGATGAAATGGGAAAAGGCAGTATGACACCAAAGTTGCTTCACGTACGCTAACATCGAGGGGTAAGTTGGGAAAGTACCATCTGAGCTAAAAATTAATCTATTGGAAACAATCAAACAGTCCAATAATTCAGATGGTGATAAAACAGCTTTTTTAAGGCATACAATCTTTTTTTACAAATTCATCATGAGACCCATACAAAGAGTTTTTCAAAAAAGTTTTTTTCAACCAAAACAGCTGAAAGTCTAATAATTAAGTATTCCCAATCATGCTCTAACAGACAAAGACTTGCGTGGATTTTATTATTCCCTTCTACCTTCTGAGCTGCAAGATATCAAGCATGACAACTTTGAATATGCTTCAATTCATCGGTGGTTGACTGCACTAAACAGGAATTCTAATTGCCGTATAAGAACAGCAAGCATTTTGATATGCAACGTTAACTCGGCATTTATATGTTTCATCACTTTCACGACTGTTTCGAAGGGTGCCGAGGAAAAATAAAATAAATTAAGGGAGTCACCAGTAAAGTTTTTTGTTTTTGGTTTACTAGTCACTACTTAAGCTTTTAATTTGATAAAATGTTAGAAAACTCATTTCCCTTGTTACTCACAGCTACCATGGCCTCCTTGAGACAAACCACACTGTTCAGAAATTTAGCCAAGTACAAACCCTTTATCCCTTAGCCTCTTGTTAAATTTCCAGAATCCCATCTAAATAGAAAAACACCAAGAACTTGTTCATCCCCTCATAGTTGATCAGAAAACTAGAAACTTCAATCCTACTTCTTCATTCCTTCTCATCGTCATTAATTTTTAAAACAAAAAAAAGAAACAAAAAATTGAAAAATCCTTTACTTTTTTTAAATTAAAAAATATTAAAAAATTAAAAAAAAACCTGCCAATGAAGAATTTTTATGAATTATGTGGTTGTATGTTTCCCATCGCATCGACAATATGTAGGAGCAGAATCAACAATTTTGTCAAACCAAAATTTTATTTCCTCTTTTTTGTTTATTTTTTTTGTTTTAAATATGTGGTAAAATAAACATTTTCAAAGTTTTTAAACATATTTACATAATTAACTGAAGGTACCATTTTTAGAATGAGCGGTGTAAGGTGCTAAGACATTTTGTGATGACTCCCCTTGTTCTTTATCATTTTTTCACTACACCCTTTGAGAAGGTTGCGACAACACCAAACTAATGGCAGAAACTAATAAATCCAAACTCAACCACTACAAATCCAAACTTAACCACTACATAAGTAATCCTTTGATAACATGATTTTATGTTATCATCTTTTATTTAATATTTATCGATTTGAACTAATAGTACATATATAAGGCTGACATTTGACTGAGGCAACACCACTTCTTAAGTCAGCAATGCATCCACATCCTCATCTAAACAAAGGTCCGAGGAAGTATTCCGCTGAAGCAAGCTGCAATAAGAGAAATGTGATCATCAACAACATGATAAACTGCCTACCATTTATGTCCAAGGTATGCCATATATATGCCTAGCGCTTGCTTTGGATAATGTTGAATTAAACATATATCAATAATTGTGTAAGCAAACCAGTTTTCTTTTACTTTTAATTATTAGGAAATATGGTATCCATTGGAGGAGAAAAGAAATTGAGAGAAAGTATGAATGTAAAATTGATAGAATGGATGAATTGATTACAAAGAGATTAAGCCTTTATATAGGCTAATGATCTAGCAACTAACTACCAACTAACCATATCTCCAACTAACTATATCTCCAATAGCCCCCGCAAGTGGAAGTGCGGATTAGCAAATCTAGCTTGAGGTGTACAACATAATGCAAGAAAAAGAAAGAACAATGAATGAAAATTACAAATGTATAAGCTTAATTACATTGGCTAATCAAGAAAAGTCTAACAATGATATAGGTAACTACCGAAGTTCATAGATCTGAGAAGTCTTCAACCTTCTTTTGGGCTTCGTCGATCTTCTTTCAGTGTCTCCCCGGCATTCGTTCCAAAAGCAAATGAATCTTGCCAGAATGAACATTGGCAAGAGAATGAAATTTGTATATCAAATGAGCTGACTTGCTGGAATTAACATCAGTCAAGAGTTGCTCCAAAATAGACTATTTAGCCTCCAAATATCAATAATGAGTTGACTCGCTAGAATTAACATTAGTCAAAAGTCACTCTAAAATGGGCTTGTTAAGCCTCATGAATTTCAATGCCAATTTTATGCAAAATGCTTAACCACCATCATGGGCAGAAGCAAGAAAATATTATGAATGTGTAACCCTAACCACTTGAACAAATCTTCATGATATCAACAAATCATCAAGAAATGCAATAAAGAAAATGCATTATTTAAGAAACTGAAATTTAGTTTCCGGGCTTCTCCACTTCTTTTTGTTGCTGTGAAGGACCAGAATGAGACGTTTTATATTGCTGATGATGAACTGCTTGACGATCCTGCTGTCTTTGATGCCATAGATGAGGAAACTGAATTTAATGCCTTAGTGGAAGAAGAAGCTGCACTTCTTGACTCAATGATGGGCGAAAGATAACCGGATTTACCCCACGCTGTCAATCAACCCATACGACGGATGATCTCTATGTCCGCCCTGGATGGGCATAATTGTTAACATTCGAGTAAATCACATGATTCTAGGCAATTGGTTGAAAGAATTTTCTAATTACGCACCAATAGATGTTCACATCTTCTTGGATGAGGGAGACCCAATTTCTAAAGCTGTAATTGACTTTAACAACGACTGGAATGGTTTCTTGAATGCAAGTGATTTTGAGAAATCATTTGATCCTACACATCATGGTAAAGGGATTGGAATTCAAGGAAGTTGCAGGGCAGGATCGATATTTATGGATGGATTGCAGGGAAGATGATTATAAATGTGAAGGACCGATAGGGGAATACCTCCGCCAGAAAGGAAGGTTGAGAACATTTTCTGATATTTTTCAAGAAACATCTAAAAGCAGCAAAAGTATTGTGGAAAAGGGAAATTGCAAGTTATGAAGCATCTTGGAGATCAAGATGATGCAGCAGAGCTACTTGTTTAGTATTCGTCCCATGGAAAGCCACGTGTTGGTCTGACTGCAAATATCTTGGGATACAATGGCCCTCTTTTGTCTATATGATCAATTGTCTAATTGTCCGCAGGCCACAGCAGAAAAATGATGCATACAGAGATTGAATTTGGAGTCAGCATGAACTACTCAATAGTTCAAGAAGAATGAGAATGGTGTTTTGAGTTTTCTTTGGATAAAATGAAAAGGAAAAAAATTGAATAATATTAAGAAAGAGTAGTGGAAAGTTTTCTCTCATGGTGGTTGATATAGCTCTGATATCATATTAGGAAATATGGCATCCATTGGAGGAGAAAAGAAATTGAGAGAAAGTATGAATGTAAAATTGATAGAATGGATGAATTGATTACAAAGAGATTAAGCCTTTATATAGGCTAATGATCTAGCAACTAACTATCAACTAACTAACCATATCTCCAACTAACTATATCTCCAATATTAATTATCAAAATACTGAGAGCAACAAAATAATTTTAGTTTAGGTTGTAGCTCTCAAAATTTTGTGAAAGAGATGTTGTAGGTTGCTGTAATGGAACTGAGTTGCCTCCTTCCAACAATATTGCAATCAATGAAATCTATAATTAAACACACTTACGGGAAGAATAGCATGTTTTGTAGCTTATAATTGTCGATTGGAAGTCATTAGAAATTAGAAACAAATTATTACTTCTCTACACAATGGAAAAGTAACAAATAGCTATTTCTTTTGAATAATCATTTTTTCTGTATGACATTCATTATTAAGCAAAATGTATATTAACCCAGAAAATCAATTTTGTTTATTAATGATAAATGGTTTATAAGGTGATTACCTTCCGGATAAACATATAAAACGATTGTAAGGCAACATTACTCTTTACATCTACAGATTTGGCATGATACCAGAGGACCGAAGCAAGAATAACATGTCTCAAACCTGTAACAACATTGAATGTGAGAATAAATTTCTAGCCAAACAAGTTCTATTCACTTAATATCAAAAAACGATAGAGACAATCATTTGAATATTTATGAAGCAACCAGAACTTTCTTCTGAAATAATGCCTCCTTGAAGGAGAGCCATTTTTCTAACATTTTTTTTTTTTGATAAACAAAAATGGAATTATATGGGGTACTTGGGATACTCCCACCCATATACATAAAAACCAGCTAACATAAATAAAAGACTATCCTAAAAGAAGGATAATATTAGCTTTACAGAAGTTTTCACGGAAAAACTCTGTATAAACCAAAAAAACCTTTAAAGAGCCCAATGTAAAAAGAAGAGAAAGCATAAAAAGCATCAGCCAAACCAAAACAGAACCAAAAGCATGCCACTCCCTATCCTTAAAAGGTGATGGACGCAGCCAATATATATATAGCAACAAAGCACAGAAGCCAACCAGAAAAAGACAAATAGGAGAGGAGAGCCAAGCTACTTGATACCCCCACAGCAGGTAAAAAATATGACTTGCGGATATAATTAGTATAACCATATGGAGAAAAAGGATCCCAAATCCGCAAAGAAGAACACATAGGTATCATTGTAGCATATCACAGAATTTATAGCACCACTGCCAATCTCTAACACTAATATCGTGAGCCTACAAATATAAAGTCACGACAGTCTAATGATACCCGAGATAACAGATCAACTTTTACTGAAAATCAGTATATAGGATAACACATTATCGTGATAATTTTGCTCGGGGGAAAGGAGATGTTGCTCCCATCAGAATGGTGACTCCATAAGTCATTTCCAAGAAGTGTAACACAAATCCAAAATACCTAGCAAAGATTATTAGATATGACCATATGTATATCAAAGTATAACTATGGAGCTATCGAATGACGAGAACATACCCGCTTTCGGACCCAGCACGTAACGCCAAAGATTGGATGCCAAATTTTCTATCTCCTTCCATGTCAGGTATATCCTATATAAAATCCATAAAAAGATTTTTCGTTCAGTACATAAAAGTTTGTTGTTGAAAAACAAACTCTTATTTTAAAAGGTTAGAAATATTTACCTTGAACAATGCTATAACTACAACAAAAACACTCAAGATTGCCGTAGAAAAAATCAGTGGCCTTGGAAAGGTTGCTGGCCTGTTGAACACACGGGTCTGGACACATTTTAATATGTATTAGCAATTAGCAACTAGAAAACATGTTCCTTGAAAGGTAGGTTTACTAGATATGAAAGTTACATATGATTGTTTTCTCACACCATGCATGTTGTCATCACTACAACACAATTATTTGTTAGGGAATGCCTCATTCGTTTTACATAGACTTGCACACATACTAGTAATTAAGGGTATTATATGAATCACGTACAGATTTAACATGATTCAGTCCAAAACATGAAGGGTTCAAATACATTATGATTGTTATAGTACAATTTTTGTGCGGATAAATTTTATATCCTCATCCATGCATCTTTCGAGGACAAAGTTGCAGCCCTTGTGCCAATGCAACTTTTATGGATAAAATTGCAAACCCTTTCCCATGCAACTTTTTAGGACAATTACAAACCCTTCCACTACAACATTATTAGAATTTCTTTTCATTCGTTCCCGTACCTCTCACGATCATTTTCAAATACAAGTACTTTTTTTTTTTTGATAAGCAAAAAACATATTAAAGGAGTACTAGGTGTACCCAAACCATATACAATATTAACACTATAAAAAAAGGAGGTCAGGTATATGTTCAACCTTGAGCATAGAAATCACCAAGGTTGAAAGTGTAACTGACAAAGACTCCCCACCCAACAATGAGCAACACAAAGTCCTCCCCAAACATAATCATAATGTCCAACAAACAAGGACAGTACCGAACTTCACAACCCAAAAAAGGACCTTTGTTGCAGTGTTTTATATTAAACCACCTAACTTATATAATCCATTCTCGCCAACAGCAGCTGTAATGCTATACTCTCCGGCCGAAAAATCACAGTAACATCAACTAGAGTTTACTAGTAGCCAACATGCACTGAAGGGGAGCATTACACCAATTAGAGTATGAAAACTCCCCTCCTATCTTAATCTTCACCCAGTGCCAAGATCTAACCTTGATATCAATTGTATTAGCACATTCCACTTTCTCCTCCTCAAAAATTATTCTGTTTCTATGTATCCATATTCCCCAAATCACAGAAAACCAAGCCACAATCCAAATCCTTTTAGTTTCTTCCCTCTCACCATGCCCAGATGATGAAGAAAATGCCCTCTAAAGTCATATGGAAGAGCTACTTGAAATCCCAACCAAGAGTAGACCTTAAACCACATCAGTGTGGCAAATCTGCAGTTAATGAATAGATGCGAGGAAGATTCCTGTTGTTGATGACAGAAAACACAATCTAGAGACATGGGAGGAAAAAGAATTCTTCTTCTAGCCAAGTTGCACCTAGTAGGAATCCTGTCCAGCACAACAAGCCAAGCAAAAACCGAGATCTTCAAGGGAATAGCTTTGAACCAGAATTTGTTAAAGAAATCATCAACTTGCTGATTGACAAGTAGAGAATTATCGAGGGAGCAATTAAGTAATCGGTCATAAGTTGAATTTGAGGTGTAAGATCCTGATACATCATGATTCCAACTCCAAGAATCCCTAACTTGAGCAGACCGAGAGACAGTGTTGACCAAAGTAAGAAGCTCATTAAGAAGGCTTTCCTCCCACACGAAGAGACGTCTCCTCCACCTAAACTGCCAAATCCACATTCCATTCGACCACTCACCTATTTGGAAAATTGTTGCATTTATTTCTTCAGTTATATGGAATAACCTCTCAAAGAAACTAGAAAGGCAATAGTTTCCAACCCACGGATCTAGCCAAAACAAAGTTGATTTGTCGTCCCCTACTTTCTTTAACAAGCCCCCTTTGAACCAATATGAATGTACCATATCCTCCCCTAAGCCTACCAAGCATTCCACCATTGAGAAACCACCCTTGCATTTCCAGATAGATCGAGTGACCAACTATTGCATTGCTCACCATATCTTTCTTTCAAGAAAGTGCACCACAAGGCATTTCCTTCCGCGATCAATCTCCACCTCCATTTACCAAGTAGGCTAATGTTGAATAAACCGCTCTCTCTCAAGCCAAGACCCCCTTTTGACTTTGGTTTGCAAACAGTTTCCCAAGCCACCCACGCCACCTTCCTCCTATCCTCCGAACCTCCCCACAAGAAATTTCTTTTGATGAGTAATCGATTTGATCACCTTCCTTGGAGCCCTCATATAAGATAGGTAATAAGTTGGAAGGTTTGATAACACCAAGTTTAAGAGTGTTACCCTTCCTCCAATGGATAAGTGTCTTCCCTTCCATGATGTTAGCCTACTCTTGATTCTATCCAACATTGGTTGCCAAGTTGAACTCCTCCTAGGATTCGCTCCGATAGGCAAGCCTAGGTAAAGGAAAGGAATCGAACCTATTTTGCAATTCATGAATATTGATGCTGCCTCCAAAAAAGAGTCTTCCACATTCACCCCAAACATACTGCTTTTGTGAAAGTTGACCTTAAGTCTGAAAATCAACTCGAAGCTTCTAAAAATATATTTAATTTCCCACAGGTTTTCTGAACTCGCCTCCCCGATGATAATTGTATTGTCTGCAAACTGAAGATGTGTGATTTCCATTTGAGAATTAGCCATCTTGAACCCCTTAAACTTGTTTAATTCGACTGTCCTTTTAATCATGCAGTTTAGATACTCCACGACAATCAAAAAAATGAATGGCGCCAAGGGATCCCCTTGTCTAATGCCCTTTGATACCCGAATCTGGTTAGTTGGACAGCCATTAACCAAAATTGAAGTAGATCCTGAGAAAATAATTTCATCCATCCAACTCCTCCATTTTTCACTAAACCCACATTTAACCAACATATCTTGTAAGAATCCCCGGTTCACGGAGTCGTATGCTCTTTCGAAATCCACCTTAAAGATAATGCGGCTCCTATTAATTTTTTACAATAATCCACTGCTTCGTTCACAATAACCACCCCATCCAGAATTTGCCTCTCGGGTAAGAAAGCGGATTGGTTAGGAGAGATGACATCTTTCAAAACTAGTTTCAGTGTCTTTGCTAACAGCTTAGAAATTATCTTATGGAGGCTACCTATTAGAGTAATAGGCCTGTAATCACCAATACCTTGAGGACAACTATTTTTTGGAATTAAGGAGATAAAAGAAGAGGTAAAACCTGATGGTAGTGAAGAATTACAGCTGAATTCTTGAACCATAGAGATCACATCACTACAAGTACTTGTAAGTTACAATAACTTGCTCATCAAGAAAGTCTAATGCATTTTTTGTAATTAAGTTATTTAGTTTCCTATATTTAAAAGCAAACCCCTCCTATATCTTGCAAATCTCACATATCTTTCATTCTTATCACATATTTTTGTTTTCATGTTTCATTGTTCCTTAAAGGATTTATTTGATATATAATGACAGTGTAAAGATTGTTTACACTATCAATCAATAAGAAAACAACACATCATTAGAAATATTTGACTCTTATCAAAAGTCACTCATACCATGATTTTTTATGGGTTAACAGTATAAAAAATTAAACTCTTTTTAAAATTAAGGGGCCAATCAAATATAGGAAAAACTGGGAATTGGTCTTTAAACAATCTGATCATTTCTCACAACCCTGGCGTTAGCGGTTAAGGTTGAAAGACAACTGCCTGTTGAAATCTGTTTTGAAGTCTCGACATAAATTGCCATCCTCGTCAAGTATGGGTGTCAAAGGTTTGAGTTGTCCTCCGACTTCATCTTTTTGATGGAAGGATGTTTTTATACTAACTCTGTTAATGATTGGTTTGGTTGCGGCATTAGGATCGAGAATGGTTGGTAGGGGTAATTCCATAAATTTTTGGGTAGATAATTGGTTGGGGCATTGCACCCTAAGGGTCTTTTTGGGAGTTGGAAGGTGAAGGAATGTGAAGGGTTTAAGGAGGAAGGGAGGGGGAAAGAGATGGAGAAGGGAAGATAATCTCCAAAACCCTCCTCTATTTCAATTTTCTAGTTCCCCAAATTGGGAGATTTTGGTTCTTTAGTTATAAAATGAATTATGGGAGGGTGTTGAAGGGCTTTGGAGGCGATCCTCCATTAGCCATCCTTTTCTCCTCAAACCTCTTCCCCTCCCTTCATGGGGCGGAGCCAGAAAGTTGACATTAGGGGGGCCCAGATCAAATATATATAGCGTAAAATAATAATAGGAAAAATTAACTAACATATAAAATCAAACTATATGAAACAAATTTGATATATGATTATCAACTCAATATAATATAAAGAATAAATTACATTTAACTACCTTTAAATTTATTAAAATAATATCAAACCCCAAATTTAGCTTTAAAGTACATTCCACCCTATTTTTTACTTGTGACTAGCTATTGACTTAATAGTGTTAAGTTACTGAAAATAAAAAAATATCTAGACTAAGTCATTTTACAAAGAAACACTAATATTAGGGATTTAAATAGCTTAGATGTTACAATAGAACTTTCTCAAAATAGAGTTTTCTGGCTACAATTTCTTAACTTCTAAAACAATGATTTTGTGTTCGATACCAAATATATGACATTCACAATATGTTTAAAAGGATGAGTATATTGTTGAAATGGGTTTTTGGGATGGTTCAGAATGGGTTTGATCTTACATATTTTAATTGGAGGAGAAATTTTTTCCTGGGAATAAACTTTTCTGACAGAATTCTACAACCCCTGTTAAAAAAAATACAAATCGGACAAACACAAAGAAGATGAATTGAAGTGATGTGACAGATAATAACAGTTGGTAGTTAAACTGTTTTAGTTAGTTAAGTTGTTATAATAGTTAGTTAGTTAAATTCATTTGTGACTCAACTTGTATAAATACACTTGATCAATGCAATAATAACTCAGACTTTCTCATTCAATTCTTCTAGTCTTATAATATGGTATCAGATGAAATCATCTCTTCTACAATTCTCCATCTCTGATTTCTTTCCTTTTGTTCATCATTCAAACTCAACAATGGCAAAAGTTCAGCCATTAAACATTTTTCAAGATCCTTCTAACTCTTACTATATTCACCCAGATGAGAACCCTTACTTGGTTCTTGCAACTTCAATCTTTGAGGGACCAAACTATCACAGTTGGTCTCGATCTATTTCTTTGGCTCTTCAAATGAAAAACAAATTCGAATTTGTTGATGGTAGCACTCAAAAACCCCTTCCCACTGATCATACATTTGCAGCATGGAAGAAATGTAATACCCTGGTTCTTTTTTGGCTCTATCATTCCATGTCCTCCGAGATTGTCACAAGCATCCTCTCCTTTGAAACAAAGATATGATGTGTGGCAAGACCTCAAGAATCTTTTTTGCCAAGGTGATTCTATTAGAATCTTCCAACTTCGAGGTGAACTATGCTCTCTTAGACCATTGCCTTCTTGTGAATTTTCTTATTCGGGTAGCTGCAATATTCTCAGACTGCAGGTTCAACAATTTAGAGACAATATTGACTGTGTAATGAGCTTCCTGGAAGGTTTGAATGACAATTATGCTGCAATTAAATCTCAAATCTTGCTAATAGATCACTTACCCCCTCTTCATAAGGTGTTCTCAATGGTGTCACAAAGAAGAAAGGCAGCTTCAGATTACTCTCTTGCCTCGATCCTATCATTTTAGGGAGCTCTCATCTCAATCATTCCCAAATACTACATCACAAGCCCGAGGAAAATTCCCAAACAACAAAGGCAATAATTTCAAGAATAGTTCTCGAAGCATTGTACACACCGAGGACAATTGCTTCTTCAAACATGGCTGCTCTTATTGCAGTCACTAATGAGCCAAGTCCTCTCAGTATGGTTCTTGTTCTTACTCCTGAGTAACTTCAAGGTCTTCTTGCTTTGCTACCGCAATCACAGCCTACTGCTCACTCAGCACACTTAGCAAGCACTCACAATGTTGCTTCTCACCCTACCTCAGGTAATCTCCATACTCCTTGGATCTTCGATTCAGGAGCAACTGATCACATCACATCTTTAACTTCTTTCACTTCTTATAAACATATTAAACCAATTCCTGTTTCTCACCCCAATGGTCACACACCACCGCTAACTATAGTGGCACAACTCATGTCATTGACACACTCACACTCACTGACACACTTTACATTCCCATTTTTTCATTCAATTTGACATCATGAAACCAAACTGACACAATCTTGTTCATGTCAAATTTCATTCTTTCATGACCATTGTTTAATTCAGGGATTGAGTCCATCGAAGATGATTGGCAAAGCTAGCAATGTCAACGGACTATATGTGTTGAGTGTCCCAGAAACCAAGCCTGCCCTCATTCATGTTGTTAACACAACAAGAAACACTTGTACAAATTCCCCTCCCCTGATGTATGGCACTATCGATTAGGCCACCCCTCTTTACAAATTTACAATACTGTTTTACAAACACATTCCATTGTATATTCAAAATTTTATGAAATATGTGACACATGTCATTTTTCCAAACAAAGAAAGTTGCCTTTTCCCTTAAGCTCTTTTGTGTCTGAATGTGTATTTGATCTCATTCATGTTGACATTTGGGGACCATCTGAAACCCCTTCCATACAAGGCCATAGATGCTTCTTAACTATAGTTGATGACAAGTCTAGGTTCACTTGGATAGAACTAATGAAAACCAAAACAAAAACAAGAATCCACCTAGCCAACTTTGTGAACCTTATTGAAACACTCGTTTGCTTTAAAAATCAATACTATTAGATCTCGATGATGGCCAAGAGTTCCTATTCAAGTCATTTTGTGACTCAAAAGACATTGTCCACCAACTCACATGTGTTGAATCACCTCAGCAAAATGGCATTACTAAGAAGAAGCATCAGCACATTCTCAATGTTGCTAGAGCACTCATGTTTCAAGCTAACCTTCCAATCCATTTTTGGTCTTTTGTTGTGCAATAAGCATTGCATCTAAGCAACATACTTCCCTCTGTTAAACTACAAAATAATTCACCATTGTTTATCCTACACAACAAACTTCCTGACCTATCCAATCTTAGAGTGTTTGGATCATTATTCTATGCTTCCACACTTGTGGCAAATAGAAAGAAATTTCACTATCGAGCCAGGAAATGTTTTTCTTGGTTACAAAGATGGAGTTAAGGGATTTCTCTTGTTTGATCTTCACAGCAGAGAGATTTTTCTAAATGTGATAGTCTATGAAACAATCTTCCCCTTTTACAAAATCAATTCAACCTAATTCCCCTCAATCAGTATTTCTTCTCTACATCCCTACCACAACTTCTATGGCAGCATCTACACCAATTCAAGCTCCTACCCAATTCCTTAAACACCTACACCAAATCAACCTAACAATTCTATGCCTAACCCTGCACCTAACCCTACTCCCCCACCAACCATAAGAACATCAACTTGTCAAAGAAATCCTCCAAACTACCTAAGAGACTATCACTGCAACATAGTCCATTCTCAATTGCCAGCAGATCAATCATCAGGTATTTCTTATCCTTTATCTCATTTTCTGTCTTTCAATCACCTATCCACTGCATATAGATCATTTGCACCGTCCCTCACCACAATTCCAGAGCCAAAAACTTACACACGGGCAGCTAAGCATGGGTGTTGGCAGCAAGCAATGGATCTAGAAATATCTGCACTTGAGCAAAACAAGACTTGGATCCCTCATCGACTAACCACCAGGAAACCACCCAACGCGTGGTTGCAAATGGGTCTATAAAGTCAAGCTAAAATCAGATGGAAGCCTTGAAAGTTATAAAGCTCGACTTGTAGCAAAGGCTACACTCAACAAGAAGGGATATATTATTCTGAAACCTTCTTTCCAAAGTGGTTAAAATGACCACAGTCAGGTTGGTCTTGGCTCTGGCAGCTGCAAAGAATTCCAACAATTGGATGTCAACAATGCATTCCTCCATGGAGATTTACATGAGGAGGTATACATGACTATCCCCGATTTCAGAATTCTAAACTAAATCAGGTCTGCAAGCTTCTTAAGTCGCTTTATGGTCTTGAGCAAGCTTGTAGACAATGGAATTCTAAACTTACTTCTGCACTTGTTTCCCTCGGGTACACTCGGTCCAAATCAGATTATTCACTGTTTGTAATGTTCACGGATCTCACATCAATATCCTATTGGTCTATGTGGATGACGTAGTCCTCACTCGGTGATGATATTGCAGAAATACAATTGGTTAAGGCTTATTTGGACAAAAGTTCAGAATTAAAGACCTTGGTTCTCTCAAATTCTTCCTTGGTTTAGAAGTGGAAAGAACTCAAAAAGGCATAGTCCTCACCAAAGTAAATATGCCTTAGAACTATTAGATGATGCGGGGCTTTTAGCTTGCAAACCTAGTTCCACTTCTATGCTACCAAATCTCAAACTCTCATCGGAAGGTAGCCCTCCTCATCCCGACCCATCCGCTTAAAAAGACTAATTGGCAGATGATATATCTTACAAATACAAGACCTGACTTAGCTTATGCCGTTAATAAACTAAGCTCGGTTTGTCTCTCTACCAACTGAAGCACACTAAGAAGCTGCTATGCATATTCTTCATTACATCAAAGACTCACCCTAAGACAAGGCTTTTCTTCTAAAGTTCTTCGATGTCAAACTATCAAGATTCGACGACTCAGATTGGGTCTCATGCCATGACAATCGCAGATCAGTCACTACTCACTAGCTTCTCCATATTCCTAGGCTCCTCAATGATCTCTTGAAATCCAAAACTCAAGCTACTATCTCTCGGTCAAGCTTAGAGGCTGGGTATAGAGCTTTAGCTTCAACAACATGTGAACTTCAATGGATACTATACTTACTGGCCGATCTACATCACCCCCATTCGGCCCAGTTCCTTTGTACTGTGACAACAAATCCGCAATTGCCATAGCTCAAAATCCCACTTTCCATGAGAGAACTAAGCACATAGAAATTGATTGCCACCTTGTTAGAGACAAAGTCCAAGATCGTCTCATTCAACTATTCTCAGTATCATCTTAAAACCAACTAGCCGACACTCATACAAAAGCACTCCAACCTAAAGTGTTTCATTCATTCATTGGTAGTTAAACTGTTTTAGATAGTTAAGTTGTTATAATAGTTAGTTAGTTGAATTCAGTTGTGACTCAACTTGTATATGGACTCAACTTGTATAAATACACTTGATCAATGCAATAATAACTCAGACTTTCTCATTCAATTCTTCTAGTCTTATAATATAGTGCTTGGAAAGCTCTGGATACTACACCTCTAAATCGGGATATTTGTATTTACAAAACCTGTCTTCTAACCCTCATTTTCTCCCAAATTTAGATCCGGTGCTGTTTAAATCCTTTTGGAAGACACTAGTATCACAAAAAATCCTGGCTTTTTCATTGTTGTGCCTATTAAACAGATTATATCAAAGGTCAATCTTTTGAACAAGAATATTCTAAACTCATTGCAGAATTTTACTTGTTGAACTAGAATTTACTTGACTGATCATGTGCTATTAAGATGCTCCTTTTGTCGACTAGTTTGGAAAAACATTTATAGAGGGCTTGGTTTTCATTTAGCATTGCTTTGGAAACTTTGATTCAACACTATTTTCAGTTTTGAAGTTTTTTTTTATAAGAAGGCTAAGTCGATAGGTCTAATGATATGGCATGCAGTAATTTGGTCCATAGTTAATGGGTTCTCTCATTAACCCTACGTACCACATGTGTAAAGTGCGCGTATGTGTATTGGTCTTGGTTTTCCACCCATTTGGATAGTGAGTTTTCCTTTTCTCATTAGTGCTTGGCTCATTTACAATGTATTCAAATCAGATGTTGATGATCTAATGTCCAATATCAAGGAGAATATTGCATTTTGCAGCTACATATATAGAAGGTGGACTATTAGCAATTCCAAGGTTTTGATTTGATTTGCACAGGATGACAGGACAGTTTGTACTTTTTGTGTTACATATGTTCATGTTCTGGTTTGACTTTTGCCTTTTTGTATTATTTTTTTGTTCTGTATGGTTTAACTTAATGTACATGGGTTGAAGTAACCATTGTACTCCATGTTAATATTATTTGATTTATTTAAAAAAATCATTTTTCACAACCTGGGTTTCGATAAACCGGTAAAAAAATCGAAAGGTAATCGTGAATTGGTCAAACTCATTTAAACCGATCACAGTTCATGTTTTAACTTGTCAAGTTCATTATTTCCATTTTTTACTTAAAATATTCCAGTTAAAAAATATTTAAAATTATGGATAATCTTTTTCTCCTTCCTCTCCTCTCTAGTTCCTTTCCTTCTTATGCTTTTGGCTCGGCTTTGCGTGATTACAGGGCCTCTTGGTTTTATGTTAATATTATTTGATTTATTTAAAAAAATCATTTTTCACAACCTGGGTTTCGATAAACCGGTAAAAAAATCGAAAGGTAATCGTGAATTGGTCAAACTCATTTAAACCGATCACAGTTCATGTTTTAACTTGTCAAGTTCATTATGTTAATATTATTTGCTGGTGTATTGCTGGTTTTGTCTTTCATCTGCTCAATGATTTTTGGTTTTACAAGCTGCAATTACTTGACAAATTGGGTGGCTGACACGTTTATTGGATTTGAGGTGGTCTAGGGGTATCTGTGTGTTGGAAGTTCCACATCATCTGCATCAAATCTCGGGATGTGATTTAAATATCTGTTGGGATATTAGCTCCACTTAATATCAATTGGTTTTAGGATGAAATCTAACACTTTGAAGCTCCTGCTATTTTTTAAGTGGTTTGGGAGTCAAGTTAGATTTTCAACCATGAAATATTTTCAATCCTTTTAACTTATCTGTTTTCTAGCTTGGGTGTTCTTTGGTGTTCTTGGTTAAACAATTACCTCGTCTTCTCCCATGTACATTGTATACTATCTTTGCATACGGGTTTGTGTACCCTTATACTCATTTTAATATATTTTTGCTTATAAAAAAGTTAGTGTTAAATGATCGGTTTCGTTATGAAAATACATATGGACACATCTCAAAATTAATTATAAGATATGACTCTGTCAATAAAATAAAAAAACGTTAATTATAATATTTAAATTAGAAATGTGTGTCAATAGCTATACTATTATTAACTAAATATGCCTCATGCTTATTTTTTTTAATTTTATTTTCTATGATTTCTTTTGATTCTTTCTCGTTATGGTTAATACTTAATGCAGGTTATTGCTTATAGTTATTATAGTGAATAGACTTCTTTGGTAGTTTAAAAAAATGTACCAAAAAAAGACTTATTTGATAGTTTTAAATAGTTTACCATGAATTAAACTAGGTCAACCTAATGTGTAGAAAAGCTCTGCATGCACATCCACAACAATATATACATCTTTTTTTTTAACAATGCAAACTTATTTCATTTCATTCAACATAATATTTGCAATACAAGTGAGAATATTAGAATGTCAATTGGGACTTTCATATAAAATAGAGGCCCTAGCTAGCTCATGAGCCACTAAACTAGCTAGTCGCTTAATAAACTTCACTTTGAAGTTTGAGTCTTTCTCGTTATAATTAATAATTAAAGAAGGTAATTGCTTATTAGTGAATAGACTACTTTTGTAGTTTGACAAAATGTACCAAAAAAAAGACTTATTTGGTAGTTTTAAATAGTTTACCATGAATTCTACTAGGTCAACCTTATGTATAGAAAAGCTCTGCATGCACATCCACAACAATATATACATCCTTAATAAAGAGCACAATTCAGAATGATATAACCTGCATGTGAAGAAAAAATCCGAGTGACCTTCCTATAGCCACATCAGTTACTAAGTCAATCGCGGTAAGGACCGGATATTTCTTCCATCTTAAAAAGGGCAACTGAAATTTTTTTAAAAACAATGAAGTTAGACTCATAACAACAATCAACAGTGTAGTCACCCTCAATAAATTTTTCAAATATGAGTATTTCAAAGTTTGAGCGAGTGCCTTTAAATTCGCATCTAATATTTTTTGTATGTTTGACCAGACAAGCATACAAGGTTGTGTAAAATATATCAGATAACACATGTATTGTTTCATTTATTACTTCTTGAATTAATTAATATTTCTAAAGTCCTAATATCACATTATAATAAACAAATTAGTGTCAGAAAAAATCTTTTAGTTAAAGTGATCTAATTATGTGTAAAGTAAGAAAGAAAAAAATATGGTTATTTTAATTTAAAGTACAATAATCTTAACTCACTAAATGATTAACTTTTTTTATGAACATTAAATGATTAAAAATGAATAAAATTTTACTTTATCATTTTATACATAAGCTCATGTTAACAGAGGCTCCCTCCACTTTCACATAATATTCCAGCTCTTGGATGGTAAAAAGTTAAATGCAATTCGAATAAACTCACATCGACCGAATAAGCAACCGCAAGAATACAACTCACAAAAACCGTCCTTAGGGCACTCGTTAGGAAGACCCAAAAAATTAATATCTCAAATCTTTTATGATTAACTAACATTAATGTATGTTTCATTGTAACTATTATATGAGTCTTGCTAACCAATGTCCTAGGATATTGATTAAGGATTCAAGAAATAGTAAGTTTGCATTGTAAATCTAACTATATCACTTTTTGATAGTTTAAGTATACCATTTTCCAAGAAAAACCAAAGTATATCACTTTTTGCTCTGATTAGCATTTGACTTATTCTATTATAAAATGGGGTTAGTTGTCTTTTTATCAAAGGTGAAGGAAGGTAAGTGTAATTTACCCTAAATTTTTTTATATTTGCTAGTTAATGTTTAACAATGTAGTCATTAATTATTTTTCAATGTAATTTTTGCTCAAACAATATAAATAATTAACAATGTCATTATTAGTACTTCGCAAGACAAATTTATAAAAAAATAATAATAATGATAATGGCCACAATGTATATAATACATGAACATAATAAAATTAATTTACATTATATAACTATGCCCTCAATTAAATCGGGATGAAAAGAATCTGTTATCTTTAATTAGAGTATCTCACTTACTAATTTTAAGCAATCTCTATTATGTGACTCGCTTATGATAGGACTAAACTTTTGTTGATGATAAAAAAAAAGTTTAAATGCTAATCGAATAAACTCACATCAACATTATAAGCAGCGGCAAGCATACAACTACCAAAAACAGTCCAAAACAATGGCCATGAACCGACAATCCATGCAAACCCCAAACCCTGTAAAAGAGAATAAAGTGATAAGCCTCGTTCTACCTTCTCAAGAGCAAGTTTATCTTTTGTTCAGTAAAAATAAAATAATACAATTGTTATCTAGAACAATCTATCAACGGAAAAAGCACATCATGACAATTGACTGCCATCATAGTCTCTCAATTGTCATAAATACTCAACACCCAGACCATGTTGTATTAATATTTTCTCGCATATAGGAGGCATCAGGCATGTGCAACCATGCAATAACATAATCATCTCATTTGTTGTAAACTTTCCATGGATAAGGACATTAATTTATGGATTTAACTGGTATGTATTGTCAGAGTAAAGATTTGGTGTATACTTAATTAATCATAAATTAACATATTATTGAAAATATTTTACTCTTATTCTAACTCTCTACCTTAAAGTCATACATATAATGATTTCTAATTGATGGAAAGTATAAAAAACTTTATACGGACAATACATACAAATTAAACTATTATTTGTTAATAAAATCAAGAGATCGAGTGAAACTTTGATAACCTTCAGAAATCTAAGCTTTTCCCGAAGATCAAACTTGAGTCTCAAGTCTCAAAACAAATAAAATAAAATTGATGGCTAGAAGGATGGTGACTCAGAGACAAGAGATATAAACAAAAAGTTATACTAAAAAAAAACTAACGTAATATATGAGAAATTAAGGAACAAAGGTTGTAACATTCTCTGGTTGGATGAAATCTTGTATCACCACTTAAATTTTGGATTTAATTGATATTCAATCTCATTGTGAAGATTTTTTTTTTTTGTCAAACATTGTATATTGTTATATCATTAAAAAAAAATATTTGATTTTTATAATAAGTCAAACATAGGATGATCTTTATTGGTTGATAATACAAAAAAATTTACACTGACGGCGTATCAAAATTAAATTCTAATTTTTTTTATCATAAAGTTTTAAATTTTGATAATATAACATATATTAAGAGAATTAAACAAACAAAACGTAATTAATTATTCATATGTCCAAATTTACACTATAGTTAATTGATGATCAATAACGAAGTCAATTGATTATTAAACTACATATTGAAACAAACTTATATCAATGTTTAAAGGAAAATAAAGCCCCATTATGCATATCCAAATTACTAAAAGTGATAATTATATATATCATTACCAGAATTAAAGAAGATACAGTGATAATGACACCATTTCTGAAGGACAATTCCCCAGATACCAATGGAAGATATGGCTTGTTTATCTGCAATAAAACATTTATAAATGATAAGACGATCCATGTGTAGAGTACGTGTAAGGTATAAACTTATCACAAACTTATCCACACTGGGTCTGTCGAAGTGGCTTGGAAATTCTTTTTGTGTTAATTTGGATGAATTTGGCTTAGTGTTGCAGCTGGAACAGAGAAATATTGGTATTACCTTTGAGGGGCAGAATTTAGTCAGGAGAAATCTGTTCTTGTGGGGAACTTTGGCTATTGTTCAACCTTATAGATTTTATGCTTTAGGTTGAGGTAATATCTTTGGTGCTCCAATTAGGTTATGACAGTATTGTAAATTGTTACTTTGTATATGGGTTCGGGTACCTCTTGTATCCAATCTAATATTCCTTTTGTTTATCAAAAAAGAATAAGATTAGAGTATTTCATGAGGATGCTGGATAAGTTTACTTTTATTAGAGACCGGAGTTTTGGTGGCCAAAATCAAAGAAACTGGTGAAGATGTGCTTGTGTTCACTGTATGGGTACCTAATTATCCCCTTTATTGACTTCATTGATAAGCATCAGCTAGACAATTCTGCTACCATCATCTTTCTATTACAAAAAAATCCAGAAATCCAGAATTCCAAAAGACAGCAAATAAACAAGTAATATATATATATATATATATATATATATATATATATATATATATATTTATTATAAAAAAAAAAAAAGTAAAATATATATTGCCTATCCGGATTATTTATTTCTATTAGGAAGTTTTGACACCTTGTCTATTTCAACATCACATAATTGATTCAAGCCAGCACCAAAAATATGCATACAGTAGGAAGCTACCACAACCTGGAATAGAAAACTCAGTATTAATAAAGTTACATAATAAAATAACACTAAACATTTTTAAGCGGAAAATACATTATAAAATATATAGCAATTAGGCATTTTGAAGGGAAAAAGATTTTGCATACATCAAATAAAGAAACAAAGAAAAAAAAATTGATGCTCACATAGTACAAAATATTGTTAAACTTGCATGCAATTGTGTATATTACATAGTAATGAGCTTGACACTGTAATTTTTTTTTGGATAACCTAAAAAATATTAATAACAAAAATAAGGCTAAGTCAAATCACAAGAAATGATAAGAGAAAGCTAACATACAAACATAAGCCCGGTCATGCAAAATTGTGCAAAGCAAAAACCCCAAACCCGATTACTAAGCTTGACACCGTATTTAATTATTGGTATTGCTAAACTCATTAATAGTTGTCGATGTAATATGAAATGATAGTGTGAATTTTTTTAACTAATAATTGTAAAAAAAGAACTCAATAGTCTAAACTGAATACCATACTACAAAACATTAAACATAGTGCTAAAGACATCTTTATCATTATATATATAAAAGTAACGTGGTCTAAGTTTGCCTTATAAGTAATAATTTGGTAAATTAAGTGATGATTATTATTAGTAATTTATTTATTTATTATAAATTCTAATTTAGGTAAAATTTGAAACTAATAAACCCATGTCTTTTTTTTTTATTTTATAGTTTTGTGCATATCAGTGTTTGTAGTTTTGCTATTGAACCTCAAATTATTAAAGAGAATTAAGTTGTATTAATTTTTATAAATTTTAAGATAGGTAAAATTTGAAACCAATATGATAGCTTATGCCAATATGTTGTATCATTGGTTTTTTGGCAAAATGGTCATTTCAAATGCTTATCATATAACGAAGTTGCTAACTAATCTAAATATAAAAAAGGTCTTGAGTAAAAAGAAAAGTATGAATATAATATTTCATATAAATTTTTCATTATTATTATGCTTCATCATATTGGTTCCAACATAATATTTTTTAATTAAAATCTTGGCAGATATTGCAAAATGGAAATATTTTTGCCAGTCAAGTAATTAGCCATATGTCTGGCTACACCTCCACTTCTTTAGTATATGACATATTTGAGTAAAAAAAATGAAAAATTCTGATATTATTGAGTCTACACAAGTATATATTTTAAAATTGAAACATATGATATGATGTTTACATCTGTACACATAATTCTGATAAAATTTACAGAAGTGTTTCTATATAATGTTGAGCAAAGTGATTGGGATTGATATTGATCAAGGGTGTTCCTATTATGTTTTTGCGAAATATAGATTAATCTTCATCATTATGCAATGGTACTAAAATTATAATTGCTCAAATTAGTAACTATGTTTTAGATGCAAAAGTCATCTCACTTATATATGTTGCAATGTTAATTAAGGGTTACCTCGCATACGGGATTGAAGATACTTCTATGTGACTATGATGGTCACATTTCCAATACTACTTCAAATGTTTTATAAATAAGTATTTCAAAATTTAAGCTAAGTTACTGTGGAAAATTATTATATTCCCTAATTGTTTTGGTTTATAACTTGTCCTTATTAGTCCTTTTTATATTTTTTTCAGGAACTTTGATGACCTTTTTCATATATTAATATATTAATATGTATCAACACCTTCACAGCTATATATGTGCCAAATATTACCGTTTAATTTTTCGTCAAAACAATTGAAAATACATGTAATTCAATTTTTTCCCTATATTTCCTACTTCAAATAAAACTCATACACAAAGTCCTTAATCTGTTTGTTATGCATATATCTAGAGTCTAGAAATTTAAATTACAAACAATATTATTTATACCCTATGAGTATCCTATGCATCGCACTTAAAATGTTTATAAAAAGGTCTTTCAGAATTTAAGTTAAGTAAGTTGCTCTTGAATTATTATATATATTTCTTGGTAGTTTAAGTTCATATCTTACTTTATTAATTTCCTTTATTTTTTAAGAAATTTTGACAAACTTTTTCAAATTTTAA
>JAUPTC010000549.1:0-44470 GCA_030762895.1 Sophora flavescens
TAGTGAGTCACTTTTCAACGTCAGTTCTTTAAACAAGTGACGTTAAAAGTGAACCTTTTAACTTCGGTTCTTTTAAAAATTGAAGTAAAAGGTGATTGATTTTCTAGTGAGCCACTTTTAACGTCAGTTCTTTAAACAACTGAAGTTAAAAGTGAACCTTTTAACTTCAGTTCTTTTAACAACTGAAGTAAAAGGTGATTGATTTTCTAGTGAGTCACTTTTAACGTCAGTTCTTTAAACAACTGACGTTAAAAGTGAACCTTTTAACTTCAGTTCTTTTAACAACTGAAGTAAAAGGTGATTGATTTTTAGTGAGCCTTTAAACAACTGACGTTAAAAGTGAACCTTTTAACTTCAGTTCTTTTAACAACTGAAGTAAAAGGTGATTGATTTTTTAGTGAGCCACTTTTAACGTCAGTTCTTTAAACAAATGACGTTTAAAGTGAACCTTTTAACTTCAGTTCTTTTAACAACTGAAGTAAAAGGTGATTGATTTTTAGTGAGCCACTTTTAACGTCAGTTCTTTAAACAACTGACGTTAAAAGTGAACCTTTTAACTTCAGTTCTTTTAACAACTGAAGTAAAAGGTGATTGATTTTTAGTGAGCCACTTTTAACGTCAGTTCTTTAAACAACTGACGTTAAAAGTGAACCTTTTTAACTTCAGTTCTTTTAACAACTGAAGTAAAAGGTGATTGATTTTTAGTGAGCCACTTTTAACGTCAGTTCTTTAAACAACTGACGTTAAAAGTGAACCTTTTAACTTCAGTTCTTTTAACAACTGAAGTAAAAGGTGATTGATTTTTTTGTGAGCCACTTTTAACGTCAGTTCTGTAAACAATTGACGTTTAAAGTGAACTTTTTAACTTCAGTTCTTTTCACAACTGAAGTAAAAGGTGGTTGATTTTTAGTGAGCCACTTTTAACGTCAGTTCTTTAAACAACTGACGTTAAAAGTGAACCTTTTAACTTCAGTTCTTTTAACAACTGAAGTAAAAGGTGATTGATTTTTTAGTGAGCCACTTTTAACGTCACTTCTTTAAACAACTGACGTTAAAAGTGAACCTTTTAACTTCAGTTCTTTTAACAACTGAAGTAAAAGGTGATTGATTTTTAGTGAGCCACTTTTAACGTCAGTTCTTTAAACAACTGACGTTAAAAGTGAACCTTTTAACTTCAGTTCTTTTAACAACTGAAGTAAAAGGTGATTGATTTTCTAGTGAGCCACTTTTAACTTCAGTTCTTTAAACAACTGACGTTAAAAGTGAACCTTTTAACTTCAGTTCTTTTAACAACTGAAGTAAAAGGTGATTGATTTTTTAGTGAGCCACTTTTAACGTCGGTTCTTTAAACAACCGACGTTAAAAGTGAACCTTTTAACTTCTTTTCTTTTAACAACTGAAGTAAAAGGTGGTTGATTTTTTAGTGAGCCACTTTTAACGTCAGTTCTTTAAACAACTGACGTTAAAAGTGAACCTTTTAACTTCAGTTCTTTTAACAACTGAAGTAAAAGGTGATTGATTTTTTAGTGAGCCACTTTAACGTCAGTTCTTTAAACAACTGACGTTAAAAGTGAACCTTTTAACTTCAGTTCTTTTAACAACTGAAGTAAAAGGTGATTGATTTTTGCCAACCTTTTAACTTCAGTTCTTTTAACAACTGAAGTAAAAGGTGATTGATTTTTTTGTGAGCCACTTTTAACGTCAGTTCTTTAAACAACTGACGTTAAAAGTGAACCTTTTAACTTCAGTTCTTTTAACAAATGAAGTAAAGGGTGATTGATTTTTTAGTGAGCCACTTTTAACGCCAGTTCTTTAAACAACTGACGTTAAAAGTGAACCTTTTAACTTCAGTTCTTTTAACAACTGAAGTAAAAGGTGATTGATTTTCTAGTGAGCCACTTTTAACGCCAGTTCTTTAAACAACTGACGTTAAAAGTGAACCTTTTAACTTCAGTTCTTTTAACAACTGAAGTAAAAGGTGATTGATTTTTTTGTGAGCCACTTTTAACGTCAGTTCTTTAAAAAACTGACGTTAAAAGTGAACCTTTTAACTTCAGTTCTTTTCACAACTGAAGTAAATGTGATTGATTTTCTAGTGAGCCACTTTTAACGTCAGTTCTTTAAACAACTGACGTTAAAAGTGAACCTTTTAACTTCAGTTCTTTTAACAACTGAAGTAAAAGGTGATTGATTTTTAGTGAGCCACTTTTAACGTCGGTTCTTTAAACAACAGACGTTAAAAGTGAACCTTTTAACTTCAGTTCTTTTAACAAATGAAGTAAAAGGTGATTGATTTTTAGTGAGCCACTTTCAACCTCAGTTCTTTAAACAACTGACGTTAAAAGTGAACCTTTTAACTCAGTTCTTTTAACAATTGAAGTAAAAGGTGATTGATTTTTAGTGAGCCACTTTTAACGTCAGTTCTTTAAACAACTGACGTTAAAAGTGAACCTTTTAACTTCAGTTCTTTTAACAAATGAAGTAAAAGGTGATTGATTTTTAGTGAGCCACTTTTAACGTCAGTTCTTTAAACAACTGACGTTAAAAGTGAACCTTTTAACTTCAGTTCTTTTAACAACTGAAGTAAAAGGTGATTGATTTTTAGTGAGCCACTTTCAACGTCAGTTCTTTAAACAACTGACGTTAAAAGTGAACCTTTTAACTTCGGTTCTTTTAACAACCGAAGTAAAAGGTGATTGATTTTCTAGTGAGCCACTTTTAACGTCAGTTCTTTAAACAACTGACGTTAAAAGTGAACTTTTAACTTCAGTTCTTTTAACAACTGAAGTAAAAGGTGATTGATTTTTTAGTGAGCCACTTTTAACGTCAGTTCTTTAAACAACTGACGTTAAAAGTTCTTTAAACAACAATCAAGTAAAAATTTTAGAAACCACTTTAACCAGTTTTTAACTAAAAGTGAACCTTTAACTTTTAACAACTGAAGTAAAAGGTGATTGATTTTCTAGTGAGCCACTTTTAACGTCAGTTCTTTAAACAACTGACGTTAAAAGTGAACCTTTTAACTTCAGTTCTTTTAACAAATGAAGTAAAAGGTGATTGATTTTCTATTTTTAACGTGAGTTCTTTAAACAAATTATTTTAAAGTGAACCTTTTAACTTCAGTTCTTTTAACAACAAGTAAAAGGGTGATTGATTTTTAAGTAGCCACTTTTAACGTTCTTAAACAACTGACGTTAAAAGTGAAACTTTTAACATCATTTCTTTTAACAACTTAAGTAAAGGGTGATTGATTTTTTAGTGAGCTACTTTTAACGTCAGTTCTTTAAACAACCAACGTTAAAGTGAACCTTTTAACTTCGGTTCTTTTAACAACTGAAGTAAAAGGTGATTGATTTTTTAGTGAGCCACTTTTAACGTCAGTTCTTTAAACAATCGACGTTAAAAGTGAACCTTTTAACTTCAGTTCTTTTAACAACTGAAGTAAAAGGTGATTGATTTTCTAGTGAGCCACTTTTAACGTCAGTTCTTTAAACAACTGACGTTAAAAGTGAACCTTTTAACTTCAGTTCTTTTAACAACTGAAGTAAAAGGTGATTGATTTTTTAGTGAGCCACTTTCAACATCAGTTCTTTAAACAACTGACGTTAAAAGTGAACCTTTTAACTTCAGTTCTTTTAACAACTGAAGTAAAAGGTGATTGATTTTTTAGTGAGCCACTTTTAAAGTCAGTTCTTTAAACAACTGACGTTAAAAGTGAACCTTTTAACTTCAGCTCTTTTAACAACTGAAGTAAAAGGTGATTGATTTTTTAGTGAGCCACTTTTAACGTCAGTTCTTTAAACAACTGACGTTAAAGTGAACCTTTTAACTTCGGTTCTTTTAACAACTGAAGTAAAAGGTGATTGATTTTTACTTTAAGCCGTTTTTAAACGTTCGTTCTTTTAACAATCAAGTAAAAGGTGATTGATTTTTCTTGAGCCACTTTAACCGTTCTTTAACAAGTAAAAAAAGTGAACCTTCACTTCTTTTAACAACTGAAGTAAAAGGTGATTGATTTTCTAGTGAGCCACTTTTAACGTCAGTTCTTTAAACAACTGACGTTAAAAGTGAACCTTTTAACTTCAGTTCTTTTAACAAATGAAGTAAAAGGTGATTGATTTTCTAGTGAGCCACTTTTAACGTCAGTTCTTTAAACAACTGACGTTAAAAGTGAACCTTTTAACTTCAGTTCTTTAACAACTGAAGTAAAAGGTGATTGATTTTTTAGTGAGCCACTTTTAACGTCAGTTCTTTAAACAACTGACGTTAAAAGTGAACCTTTAACTTCAGCTCTTTTAACAACTGATGTAAAAGGTGATTGATTTTTTTGTGAGTCACTGTTAACGTCAGTTCTTCAAACAACTGACGTTAAAAGTGAACCTTTTAACTCCAGTTCTTTTAACAAATGAAGTAAAAGGTGATTGATTTTTTTGTGAGCCACTTTTAACGTCAGTTCTTTAAACAACTGACGTTAAAGTGAACCTTTTAACTTCAGTTCTTTTAACAACTGAAGTAAAAGGTGATTGATTTTTTAGTGAGCCACTTTTAACGTCAGTTCTTTAAACAACTGACGTTAAAAGTGAACCTTTTAACTTCAGTTCTTTTAACAACTGAAGTAAAAGGTGATTGATTTTCTAGTGAGCCACTTTTAACGTCTGTTCTTTAAACAACCGACGTTAAAAGTGAACCTTTTAACTTCAGTTCTTTTAACAACTGAAGTAAAAGGTGATTGATTTTTTAGTGAGCCACTTTTAACGTCAGTTCTTTAAACAACCGACGTTAAAAGTGAACCTTTTAACTTCTTTTAACAACTGAAGTAAAAGGTGATTGATTTTTTAGTTCAGTTCTTTTAACAACTGAAGTAAAAGGTGATTGATTTTCTAGTGAGCCACTTTTAACGTCAGTTCTTTAAACAACTGACGTTAAAAGTGAACCTTTTAACTTCAGTTCTTTTAACAACTGAAGTAAAAGGTGATTGATTTTCTAGTGAGCCACTTTCAACGTCCGTTCTTTAAACAACTGACGTTAAAAGTGAACCTTTTAACTTCAGTTCTTTTAACAAATGAAGTAAAAGGTGATTGATTTTCTAGTGAGCCACTTTCAACGTCAGTTCTTTAAACAACTGACGTTAAAAGTGAACCTTTTAACTTCAGTTCTTTTAACAACTGAAGTAAAAGGTGATTGATTTTTAGTGAGCCACTTTCAACCTCAGTTCTTTAAACAACTGACGTTAAAAGTGAACCTTTTAACTTCTTTTCTTTTAACAACTGAAGTAAAAGGTGATTGATTTTTTAGTGAGCCACTTTTAACGTCAGTTCTTTAAACAACTGACGTTAAAAGTGAACCTTTTAACTTCAGTTCTTTTAACAAATGAAGTAAAAGGTGATTGATTTTTAGTGAGCCACTTTCAACCTCAGTTCTTTAAACAACTGACGTTAAAAGTGAACCTTTTAACTTCTGTTCTTTTAACAACTGAAGTAAAAGGTGATTGATTTTTAGTGAGCCACTTTTAACGTCAGTTCTTTAAACAACTGACGTTAAAAGTGAACCTTTTAACTTCAGTTCTTTTAACAATCAAAAAGTGATTGATTTTTTAACTTCTTTTAAACATGACGAAAAGTGAACCTTTTCACTTCTTATAACAATTGAAGTAAAAGGTGATTGATTTTTAGTTAGCCACTTTTAACGTCAGTTCTTTAAACAACAGACGTTAAAAGTGAACCTTTTAACTTCAGTTCTTTTAACAACTGAAGTAAAAGGTGATTGATTTTTACTGAGTTAAACAACTGACGTTAAAAGTGAACCTTTTAACTTCATTTTTTTAACAACTGAAGTAAAAGGTGATTGATTTTTTAGTGAGCCACTTTTAACGTCAGTTCTTTAAACAACTGACGTTAAAAGTGAACCTTTTAACTTCAGTTCTTTTAACAAATGAAGTAAAAGGTGATTGATTTTTTAGTGAGCCACTTTTAACGCCAGTTCTTTAACGTTAAAAAGTGAACCTTTTAACTTTTAACAAACAACAAGTAAAAGGTGATTGATTTTTTAGCGACTTCAGTTCTTCTTTAAAAAAAAGTGAACCTTTTAATTCGGTTTTTAACAAGAAAATGGTGATTGATTTTTTAGTGAGCCACTTTCAACGTCATTTCTTTAAACAACTGACGTTAAAAGTGAAACTTTTAACTTCAGTTCTTTTAACAACTGAAGTAAAGGGTGATTGATTTTTTAGTGAGCCACTTTTAACGTCAGTTCTTTAAACAATTGACGTTAAAGTGAACCTTTTAACTTCAGTTCTTTTAACAACTGAAGTAAAAGGTGATTGATTTTCTTGTGAGCCACTCTTAACGTCTGTTCTTTAAACGACCGACGTTAAAAGTGAACCTTTTGACTTCAGTTGTTTTAACAACAGAAGTAAAAGGTGATTTATTTTCCAGCGAGCCACTTTTAACGTCAGTTCTTTAAACAACCGACGTTAAAAGTGAACCTTTTAACTTCAGTTGTTTTAACAACTGAAGTAAAAGGTGATTTATTTTTTTAGCCTCTTTCAACGCTTTAAACTTTTAACGTGAACTTTTTTCTTTAAACAACCGACGTAAAGGTGATTGATTTTTAACCTTTTAACTTCAGTTCTTTTAACAAACGAAGTAAAAGGTGATTGATTTTTTTGTGAGCCACTTTTAACGTCAGTTCTTTAAACAACTGACGTTAAAAGTGAACCTTTTAACTTCAGTTCTTTTAACAACTGAAGTGAAGGGTGATTGATTTTTTAATGAGCCACTTTTAACGTCAGTTCTCTAAACAACCGACGTTAAAAGTGAACCTTTTAACTTCAGTTCTTTTAATAACTGAAGTAAAAGGTGATTGATTTTCTAGTCAGACACTTTCAACGTCATTTCTTTAAACAACTGACGTTAAAAGTGAACCTTTTAACTTCAGTTCTTTTAACAACTGAAGTAAAAGGTGATTGATTTTTTTGTGAGCCTCTTTTAACTTTCTTACGTTCTTTAAACCTCCGACGTTAAAAGTGACCTTTTAACTTCACTTCTTTTAACAAATGAAGTAAAAGGTGATTGATTTTTAGTGAGCCACTTTTAACGCCTTTAAACAACGACGTTAAAAGTGAACCTTTTAACTTCAGTTCTTTTAGCAAAATAAGTAAAAGGTGATTGATTTTCTAGTGAGCCACTTTCCAAGATAGATCTTTAAACAATTTACGTTAAAAGTGAACCTTTTAACTTCGGTTCTTTTAACAAATGAAGTAAAAGGTGGTTGATTTTTTTACTCTTAACGCACAGTTCTTTTAAATTCCTTTAATTTTTAAACAATAATAAAACGTGATTGATTTCAAGTGACCACTTAACCTTTTAACTTCAGTTCTTTTAACAACTGAAGTAAAGGGTGATTGATTTTTTAGTGAGCCACTTTTAACGTCAGTTCTTTAAACAACTGAAGTTAAAAGTGAACCTTTTAACTTCAGTTCTTTTAACAGCTGATGTAAAAGTTGATTTATTTTCTAGTCAGTCACTTTTAACGTCAGTTCTTTAAACAACTAATGTTAAAAGTGAACCTTTTAACTTCAGTTCTTTTAACAACTGAAGTAAAAGGTGATTGATTTTTAGTGAGCCACTTTTAACGTCAGTTCTTTAAACAACTGACGTTAAAAGTGAACTTTTAACTTCAGTTCTTTTAACAACTGAAGTAAAAGGTGATTGTTTTTTTTGTGAGTCACTTTTAACGTCAGTTATTTAAACAACTAACGTTAAAAGTGAACCTTTTAACTTCAGTTCTTTTAACAACTGAAGTAAAAGGTGATTGATTTTTAGTGAGCCACTTTTAACGTCAGTTCTTTAAACAACTGACGTTAAAAGTGAACCTTTTAACTTCAGTTCTTTTAACAATTGAAGTAAAAGGTGATTGATTTTTTAGTGAGCCACTTTCAACGTCAGTTCTTTAAACAACTGACGTTAAAAGTGAACCTTTTAACTTCAGTTCTTTTAACAACTGAAGTAAAAGGTGATTGGTTTTTTAGTGAGCCACTTTTAACGTCAGTTCTTTAAACAACTGACGTTAAAGTGAACCTTTTAACTTCAGTTCTTTTAACAACTGAAGTAAAAGGTGATTGATTTTTAGTGAGCCACTTTTAACGTCAGTTCTTTAAACAACTGACGTTAAAAGTGAACCTTTTAACTTCAGTTCTTTTAACAACTGAAGTAAAAGGTGATTGATTTTTAGTGAGCCACTTTTAACGTCAGTTCTTTAAACAACTGACGTTAAAAGTGAACATTTTAACTTCAGTTCTTTTAACAAATGAAGTAAAAGGTGATTGATTTTTTTGTGAGCCACTTTTAACACAACTGACGTTAAAAGTGAACCTTTTAACTTCTTTAAACAAGTAAAAGGACGATTTTTTTAAGGAACTTTTAAACTTTTTAACTTCAGTTCTTTTAACAACTGAAGTAAAAGGTGATTGATTTTTTAGTGAGCCATTTTTCACCTCAGTTCTTTAAACAACGGACGTTAAAAGTGAACCTTTTAACTTCAGTTTTTTAACAAATCAACTAAAGGGAGATTGATTTTTAGTGAGCCACCCTTAACGCCAGTTCTTTAAACAATCGACGTTAAGAGAACACTTTAACTTCGGTTCTTTTAACAACCGAAGTTAAAAGGTGATTGATTTTTTAAGTCTCTTTCAACGTTCTTTAAACAGGTGACGTTGAAGTTAAAGGTGCTCCTTTTAACAAATCAAGTAAAAGGTGATTGATTTTTGAGCCACTTTTCAACGTCGACTTCTTTAAACAACTCGACGTTAAAAAGTGAACCTTTTAACTTCGGTTCTTTTAACAACTGAAGTAAAAGGTGATTGATTTTTTAGTGAGCCACTTTCAACGTCGGTCTTTAAACAACGACGTTAAAAGTGAACCTTTTAACTCCGGTTCTTTTAACAACCGAAGTAAAAGGTGATTGATTTTTTAGCGAGCCACTTTCAACGTCTGTTCTTTAAACAACCGACGTTAAAAGTGAACCTCGTCAGTTCTTTTAACAATCAAGTAAAAGGTGATTGATTTTTTAGTGAGCCACTTTTTAACGTAAGTTCTTTAAACAACCGACGTTAAAAGCGAACCTTTTAACTTCAGTTCTTTTAACAACTGAAGTAAAGGGTGATTGATTTTTTAATGAGCCACTTTTAACGTCAGTTCTTTAAACAACTGACGTTAAAAGTGAACCTTTTAACTTCAGTTCTTTTAACAACTGAAGTAAAAGGTGATTGATTTTTAGTGAGCCACTTTTAACGTCAGTTCTTTAAACAATTGACGTTAAAAGTGAACCTTTTAACTTCAGTTCTTTTAACAACTGAAGTAAAAGGTGATTGATTTTCTAGTGAGCCACTTTTAACGTCTGTTCTTTAAACTTTTTCTTTTCTGTGACGTTAAAAGTGAACCTTTTAACTTCAGTTCTTTTAACAACTGAAGTAAAAGGTGATTGATTTTTAGTGAGCCACTTTTAACGTCAGTTCTTTAAACAACTGACGTTAAAAGTGAACCTTTTAACTTCGGTTCTTTTAACAACGGAAGTAAAAGGTGATTGATTTTTTTGTGAGCCACTTTTAACGTCAGTTCTTTAAACAACTGACGTTAAAAGTGAACCTTTTAACTTCAGTTCTTTTAACAACTGAAGTAAAAGGTGATTGATTTTTTAGTGAGCCACTTTTAACGTCAGTTCTTTAAACAATTGACGTTAAAAGTGAACCTTTTAACTTCAGTTCTTTTAACAACTGAAGTAAAAGGTGATTGATTTTTTAGTGAGCCACTTTTAACGTCACTTCTTTAAACAACTGTAACTTCAGTTCTTTTAACAACAAAGTAAAAAAGTTGATTTATTTTTAGTGTGCCTCTTTCAACGTCTTTAAAACAATCGACGTAAAAGTGATTTCTTTTAACTTTTAACAACTGAAGTAAAATGGGCTTGATTTTTTTGTGAGCCACTTTTAACATCAGTTCTTTAAACAACTAACGTTAAAAGTGAACCTTTTAACTTCGGTTCTTTTAACAAATGAAGTAAAGGGTGATAGATTTTTTAATGAGCCACTTTTAACTTCAGTTCTTTAAACAACTGACGTTAAAAGTGAACCTTTTAACTTGAGTTCTTTTAACAACTGAAGTAAAAGGTGATTGATTTTCTAGTCAGCAACTTTTAACGCCAGTTCTTTAAACAACTGACGTTAAAAGTGATCCTTTTAACTTCACTTCTTTTAAACACTGAAGTAAAGGGTGATTGATTTTTTTAGTGAGCCACTTTTAACGTCAGTTCTTTAAACAACTGACGTTAAAGTGAACCTTTTAACTTCAGTTCTTTTAACAACTGAAGTAAAAGGTGATTGATTTTTTAGTGAGCCACTTTCAACGCCAGTTCTTTAAACAATTGACGTTAAAAGTGAACCTTTTAACTTCAGTTCTTTTAACAACTGAAGTAAAAGGTGATTGATTTTCTAGTGAGCCACTTTCAACGTCAGTTCTTTAAACAACTGACGTTAAAAGTGAACCTTTTAAATACCATTCTTTTAACAAATGAATTAAAAGGTGATTGATTTTTTTGTGAGTGCCACTTTCAACGTCGGTTCTTTAAACAACTGACGTTAAAAGTGAACCTTTTAACGTCAGTTCTTTTCAAATGAAGTAAAAGGTGATTGATTTTCTAGTCAGCCACTTTTAACGTCGGTTCTTTAAACAATTGACGTTAAAGCTGAACCTTGTAACTTCAGTTCTTTTAACAACTGAAGTAAAAGGTGATTGATTTTCTAGTGAGCCACTTTCAACGTCAGTTCTTTAAACAACTGACGTTAAAAGTGAACCTTTTAATTTCAGTTCTTTTAACAACTGAAGTAAAAGGTGATTGATTTTCTAGTGAGCCTCTTTCAACGTCAGTTCTTTAAACAACTGACGTTAAAAGTGAACCTTTTAACTTCAGTTCTTTTAACAACTGAAGTAAAAGGTGATTGATTTTCTAGTGAGCCACTTTTAACGTTAGTTCTTTAAACAACGGACGTTAAAAGAGAATCTTTAACTTCAGTTCTTTTAACAACTTAAGTAAAAGGTGATTGATTTTTTTGTGAGCCACCTCAACGTCGTTCTTTAAACAACGACGTTAAAGTGAACCTTTAACTCAGTTCTTTTAACAACTGAAGTAAAAGGTGATTGATTTTTAGTGAGCCACTTTTAACAGCTTCTTTAAACAACCGAGTTGAAAGTGAACCTTTAACTTTCTTTTAACAAATGAAGTAAATTGTTATTGATTTTTTTTAACTTTTAAGTTCTTTTAACATCGTAAGTAAAAGGTGATTGATTTTTTTTGAGCCACTTTTAACGTCAGTTCTTTAAACAACTGAATTTAAAAGTGAAAATTTTAACTTAAGTTCTTTTAAAAACTGAAGTAAATTGTGATTGATTTTCTAGTGAGACACTTTTAACGTCAGTTCTTTTAACAAATGTAGTTAAAAGTGAAAATTTTAACTTCAGTTCTTTTTTACAACTGAAGGAAAAGGTGATTGATTTTTTTGTGAGCCACTTTTAACGCCAGTTCTAAAAACAACTGACGTTTAAAGTGAACCTTTTAACTTCAGTTCTTTTAACAACTGAAGTAAAAGGTGATTGATTTTTAGTGAGACACTTTTAACGCCAGTTCTAAAAACAACTGACGTTTAAAGTGAACCTTTTAACTTCAGTTCTTTTAACAACTGAAGTAAAAGGTGATTGATTTTTAGTGAGACACTTTTAACGCCGCTTTTAAACAAATCGGCAAAGTGAACTTTTAACTTCATTCTTTTAACAAATAAGTAAAGGGTGATTGATTTTTTGTGAGCACTTTTAATCAGTTCTATAAACAACCGAAGTAAAAGGTGATGATCCTTTTAGTTCTTCTTTTAACAAACGTAAAGGTGATTGATTTTAGACAACTGACGTTAAAAGTGAACCTTTGAACTTCAGTTCTTTTAACAACTGAAGTATATGTTGATTGATTTTTAGTGAGCCACTTTTAACGTAAGTTGTTTAAAGAACGGACGTTGAAAGTGAACCTTTTAACTTCAGTTATTTTAACAACTGAAGTAAAAGGTGATTGATTTTTTAGTGAGTCACTTTTGACGTTAGTTCTTTAAACAACTGACGTTAAAAGTGAACCTTTTAACTTCAGTTCTTTTAACAAATGAAGTAAAAGGTGATTGATTTTTTTGTGAGCCACTTTCAACGTCAGTTCTTTAAACAACCGACGTTAAAAGTGAACCTTTTAACTTCAGTTCTTTTAACAACTGAAGTAAAAGGTGATTGATTTTCTAGTGAGCCACTTTCAACGTCGGTTCTTTAAACAACTGACGTTAAAAGTGAACCTTTTAACTTCAGTTCTTTTAACTCCTAACAACTGAAGTAAAAGGTGATTGATTTTTAGTGAGCCACTTTTAACGTCTGTTCTTTAAACAACTGACGTTAAAAGTGAACCTTTTAACTTCAGTTCTTTTAACAAATGAAGTAAAAGGTGATTGATTTTTTGTTTGCCAATTTTTAACTTTTAACCTTGAGTTCTTTAAACAACTGACGTTAAAAGTGAACCTTTTAACTTCAGTTCTTTTAACAACTGAAGTAAAAGGTGATTGATTTTTTAGTGAGCCACTTTTAACGTCAGTTCTTTAAACAACTGACGTTAAAAGTGAACCTTTTAACTTCGTTTCTTTTAACAACTGAAGTAAAAGGTGATTGATTTTCTAGTGAGCCACTTTTAACGTCAGTTCTTTAAACAACTGACGTTAAAAGTGAACCTTTTAACTTCAGTTCTTTTAACAACTGAAGTAAAAGGTGATTGATTTTTTAGTGAGCCACTTTTAACGTCAGTTCTTTAAACAACAGACGTTAAAAGTGAACCTTTTAACTTTAAACAACTGACGTTAAAAGTGATTGATTTCTAGTGAGCCACATATAACGTCGGTTCTTTAAACAACAGACGATAAAAATGAACCATTTAACTTAATTACTTTTAACAAATGAAGTAAAAGGTGATTGATTTTTTTGTGAGCCACTTTTAACGTCAGTTCTTTAAACAACTGACGTTAAAAGTGAACCTTTTAACTTCAGTTCTTTTAACAACTGAAGTAAAAGGTGATTGATTTTCTAGTGAGCCACTTTTAACGTCGATTCTTTAAACAACCGACGTTAAAAGTGAACCTTTTAACTTCAGTTCTTTTAACAACTGAAGTAAAAGGTGATTGATTTTTTAGTGAGCCACTTTCAACGTCAGTTCTTTAAACAATTGACGTTAAAAGTGAACCTTTAACTTCAGTTCTTTTAACAACTGAAGTAAAAGGTGATTGATTTTTTTGTGAGCCACTTTTAACGTCAGTTCTTTAAACAACTGACGTTAAAAGTGAACCTTTTAACTTCGGTTCTTTTAACAACCGAAGTAAAAGGTGATTGATTTTTTTGTGAGCCACTTTTAACGTCACTCTCCGCGGAGTTCTTTAAACAATCGACGTTAAAAGTGAACCTTTTAACTCCAGTTCTTTTAACAACTGAAGTAAAAGGTGATTGATTTTTTTGTGAGCCACTTTTAACGTCAGTTCTTTAAACAACTGACGTTAAAAGTGAACCTTTTAACTTCAGTTCTTTTAACAACTGAAGTAAAAGGTGATTGATTTTCTAGTCAGCAACTTTTAACGTCAGTTCTTTAAACAACTGACGTTAAAAGTGAACCTTTTAACTTCAGTTCTTTTAACAACTGAAGTAAAAGGTGATTGATTTTCTAGTGAGCCACTTTCAACGTCAGTTCTTTAAACAATTGACGTTAAAAGTGAACCTTTTAGCTTCAGTTCTTTTAACAACTGAAGTAAAAGGTGATTGATTTTGTAGTGAGCCACTTTCAACGTTCTTTAAATAACTGACGTTAAAAGTGAACCTTTAACTTCAGTTCTTTTAACAAACTGAAGTAAAAGGTGATTTTTTAGTGAACAACTTTTAAAACAGTTCTTTAAACAAAGTGAGCTTTTAACCTTCAGTTCTTTTAACAACTGAAGTAAAAGGTGATTGATTTTCTAGTGAGCCACTTTTAACGTCAGTTCTTTAAACAACTGACGTTAAAAGTGAACCTTTTAACTTCAGTTCTTTTAACAACGGAAGTAAAAGGTGATTGATTTTCTAGTCAGCCACTTTTAACGTCGATTCTTTAAACAACTGACGTTAAAAGTGAACCTTTTAACTTCAGTTCTTTTAACAACTGAAGTAAAAGGTGATTGATTTTCTAGTGAGCCACTTTTAACGTCAGTTCTTTAAACAACTGACGTTAAAAGTGAACCTTTTAACTTCAGTTCTTTTAACAACTGAAGTAACGGGTGGTTGATTTTTTAGTGAGCCACTTTTAACGTCAGTTCTTTAAACAACCGACGTTAAAAGTGAACCTTTTAACTTCAGTTCTTTTAACAACTGAAGTAAAAGGTGATTGATGTTTTTGTGAGCCACTTTTAACGTCCTTTAAACAACTGACGTTAAAAGTGAACCTTTTAACTTCAGTCTTTTAACAACTGAAGTAAAAGGTGTTCGATTTTTTTTGTGAGCCACTTTTAACGTCCGTTCTTTAACCAACTGACGTTTAAAGTGAAAATTTTAACTTCAGTTCTTTTAACAACTGAAGTAAAAGGTGATTGATTTTCTAGTGAGCCACTTTTAACGTCGGTTCTTTAAACAACAGACGTTAAAAGTGAACCTTTTAACTTCAGTTCTTTTAACAAATGAAGTAAAAGGTGATTGATTTTTTTACTTTTAACGCCACTTTCCGACGTTCTTTTAACAACATCGACGATAAAAGTGAACCTTTTAACTTCAGTTCTTTTAACAACTGAAGTAAAAGGTGATTGATTTTTTAGTGAGCCACTTTTAACGTCAGTTCTTTAAACAACTGACGTTAAAAGTGAACCTTTTAACTTCAGTTCTTTTAACAAATGAAGTAAAGGGTGATTGATTTTTTAGTGAGCCACTTTTAACGTCGGTTCTTTAAACAACGGACGTTAAAAGTGAACCTTTTAACTTCAGTTCTTTAAACAACTGAAGTAAAAGGTGATTGATTTTTAGTGAGCCACTTTTAACGTCGGTTCTTTACACAACGACGGTTGAACCTTTTAACAGTTCTTTTATAACTTGAAGTAAAGGTGATCGATTTTGGGTTAACAACGCCAGTTCTTTAAACAAAAGGTGATTGATTTTCTAGTGAGCCACTAACGTCTCAACTCAGTTCTTTAAACAACTGACATTAAAAGTGAAACAATTCACTTCAGTTCTTTTAACAACTGACCTAAAAGGTGATTGATTTTTTAGTGAGCCACTTTTAACGTCAGTTCTTTAAACAACTGACGTTAAAGTGAACCTTTTAACTTCAGTTCTTTTAACAACTGAAGTAAAAGGTGATTGATTTTTAGTGAGCCACTTTTAACGTCAGTTCTTTAAACAACTGACGTTAAAGTGAACCTTTAAACTTCAGTTCTTTTAACAACTGAAGTAAAAGGTGATTGATTTTTTAGTGAGCCACTTTTAACGTCAGTTCTTTAAACAACTGACGTTAAAAGTGAACCTTTTTTACTTCAGTTCTTTTAACAACTGAAGTAAAAGGTGATTGATTTTCTAGTGAGCCACTTTTAACGCAGTTCTTTAAAAAATAGACTTTAAAACAGAACCTTTTAACTTCAGTTCTTTTAACAACTGAAGTAAAAGGTGATTGATTTTCTAGTGAACCACTTTTAACGCCACTGTTTAAACAATCGAAAGTGATCTTTTAACAGTTCTTTTAACAATCAAGTAAAAGGTGATTGATTTTTTAGTGAACCTTTTAACTTTAAACAAGTTCCTTTAACCGTTCTTTTAACAACTGAAGTGAAGGGTGATTGATTTTTAATGAGCCACTTTTAACGTCAGTTCTTTAAACAACGGGCGTTAAAAGTGAACCTTTTAACTTCAGTTCTTTTAACAACTGAAGTAAAAGGTGATTGATTTTTTAGTGAGCCACTTTTAACGTCAGTTCTTTAAACAACTGACGTTAAAAGTGAACCTTTTAACTTCAGTTCTTTTAACAAATGAAGTAAAAGGTGATTGATTTTTTTGTGAGCCACTTTTAACGTCAGTTCTTTAAACTAATGACTTTAAAAGTGAACCTTTTAACTTTCTTTTACAACGAAGTAAAAGGTGATTGATTTTTTAGTGAGCTTCTTTTAATTTAAACAACGACGTAAAGTGAACTTTTAACTCAGTTTTTTAAAAGGTGATTGATTTTTTAGTGATCCTTTTAACTTCAGTTCTTTTACCAATTGACGTTAAAGGTGAACCTTTTAACTTCGGTTCTTTTAACAAATGAAGTAAAAGGTTCTTGATTTGCTAGTGAGCCACTTTCAATGTCAGTTCTTTAAACAACTGACGTTAAAAGTGAACCTTTTAACTTCAGTTCTTTTAACAACTGAAGTAAAAGGTGATTGATTTTCTAGTCAGCCACTTTTAACTTCAGTTCTTTTAACAACTGAAGTAAAAATTGAACCTTTTAACTTCAGTTCTTTTAACAACTGAAGTAAAAGGTGATTGATTTTTTAGTGAGCCACTTTTAACGTCAGTTCTTTAAACAACTGACGTTAAAAGTGAACCTTTTAACTTCAGTTCTTTTAACAACTGAAGTAAAAGGTGATTGATTTTTAGTGAGCCACTTTTAACGTCAGTTCTTTAAACAACTGACGTTAAAAGTGAACCTTTTAACTTCAGTTCTTTTAACAACTGAAGTAAAAGGTGATTGATTTTTTAGTGAGCCACTTTTAACGTCAGTTCTTTAAACAACTGACGTTAAAGTGAACCTTTTAACTTCTGTTCTTTTAACAACTGAAGTAAAAGGTGATTGATTTTCTAGTGAGCCACTTTTAACGTCAGTTCTTTAAACAACCGACGTTAAAAGTGAACCTTTTAACTTCAGTTCTTTTAACAACTGAAGTAAAAGGTGATTGATTTTTTAGTGAGCCACTTTTAACGTCATTTCTTTAAACAACTGACGTTAAAAGTGAACCTTTTAACTTCAGTTCTTTTAACAACTGAAGTAAAAGGTGATTGATTTTTTTGTGAGCCACTTTTAACGTCAGTTCTTTAAACAACTGACGTTAAAAGTGAACCTTTTAACTTCAGTCTTTGAACAACTGAGGTAAAACGTGATTGATTTTTAGTGAGCCACTTTTAACGTCAGTTCTTTAAACAACTGACGTTAAAAGTGAACCTTTAACTTTTCTTTTAACAATGAAGTAAAGGTGATTGATTTTTAGTTGAGCCACTTTAACGCCGTCTTTAAACAACCGACGTTAGAGTGATTTTAACTGAGCTTTTAACTTTTAGTAAAAGGTGATTGATTTTGTGAGCCACTTTTAACGCCAGTTCTTTAAACAACTGGCGTAAAAAGTGAACCTTTTAACTTCAGTTCTTTTAACAACTGAAGTAAAGGGTGATTGATTTTTTAGTGAGCCACTTTTAACGCCAGTTCTTTAAACAACTGACGTTAAAAGTGAACCTTTTAACTTCAGTTCTTTTAACAACTGAAGTAAAAGGTGATTGATTTTTTGTGAGCCACTTTTAACGTCGGTTCTTTAAACAACCGACGTTAAAAGTGAACCTTTTAACTTCAGTTCTTTTAACAACTGAAGTAAAAGGTGATTGATTTTCTAGTGAGCCACTTTTAACGTCAGTTCTTTAAACAACTGACGTTAAAAGTGAACCTTTTAACTTCAGTTCTTTTAACAACTGAAGTAAAAGGTGATTGATTTTCTAGTCAGCCACTTTTAACGTCGGTTCTTTAAACAACCGACGTTAAAAGTGAACCTTTTAACTTCAGTTCTTTTAACAACTGAAGTAAAAGGTGATTGATTTTCTAGTGAGCCACTTTCAACGTCAGTTCTTTAAACAACTGACGTTAACGCGTTCTTTAAGTCAAGAAAAGGTGATTGATTTTAACCCTAACAATTAAAGAACCTTTTAACTTTTCTTTTAAGTAAAGGGTGATTGTTTTTTAGTGAGCCACTTTTAACGTCAGTTGTTTAAACAACTGACGTTAAAATTGAACCTTTTAACTTCAGTTCTTTTAACAACTGAAGTAAAAGGTGATTGATTTTTATTGAGCCACTTTTAACGTCAGTTCTTTTAACGACTGGCGTTAAAAGCGAACCTTTTAACTTCAGTTCTTTTAACAACTGAAGTAAAAGGAGATTGATTTTCTAGTGCGCCACTTTTAACGTGGGTTATTTAAACGACTGACGTTAAAAGTGAACCTTTTAACTTCAGTTCTTTTAACAACTGAAGTATAAGGTGATTTATTTTTTAGTGAGCCACTTTTAACGTCAGTTCTTTAAACCACTGACTTTAAAGTGAACCTTTTAACTTCAGTTCTTTTAACAACTGAAGTAAAAGGTGATTGATTTTTAGTGAGCCACTTTTAACGTCAGTTTTAAACAATCGACGTTACTTTAAACTTCGGTTCTTTTAACAACAGAAGTAAAAGGTGATTGATTTTTTTTTTTTCTTTTAACAAGTGAACATTTTAACTTCAGTTTTTTTAAAATGGTGATTGATTTTCTAGTGAGCCACTTTTAACGTCAGTTCTTTAAACAACTGACGTTAAAAGTGAACCTTTTAACTTCGGTTCTTTTAACAAATGAAGTAAAAGGTGATTGATTTTTTTGTGAGCCACTTTCAACGTCAGTTCTTTAAACAACTGACGTTAAAAGTGAACTTTTAACTTCAGTTCTTTTAACAACTGAAGTAAAAGGTGATTGATTTTCTAGTGAGCCACTTTTAACGTCAGTTCTTTAAACAACTGACGTTAAAAGTGAACCTTTAAACTTCTGGTCTTTTATCAAATGAAGTAAAAGGTGATTGATTTTAACACTTTTAACGACTTAAAAAGGTGATGATTTTTATTCTTTAAAATCAAGGGTTGACTTTTAGGCACTTTCAACGTTCTTTAAACAACTGACGTTAAAAGTGAACCTTTTAACTTCAGTTCTTTTAACAACTGAAGTAAAGGGTGATTGATTTTTTAGTGAGCCACTTTTAACGTCAGTTCTTTAAACAACTGACGTTAAAAGTGAACCTTTTAACTTCGGTTCTTTTAACAAATGAAGTAAAAGGTGATTGATTTGCAAGTGAGCAACTTTCAACGTCAGTTCTTTAAACAACTGACGTTAAAAATGAACAGTTTATCTTCAGTTCTTTTAACAACGGAAGTAAAGGGGGATTGATTTTCTAGTGAGCCACTTTTAACGTCAGTTCTTTAAACAACTGACGTTAAAGTGAACCTTTTAACTTCAGTTCTTTTAACAACTGAAGTAAAGGGTGATTGATTTTCTAGTGAGCACTTTTCGTCAACGTTCTTTAAACAAAGTCGTTAAAAGTGAACCTTTTAACTTCAGTTCTTTTCACAACTGAAGTACCACTTTTAACGTCAGTTCTTTAAACAACTGACGTTAAAAGTGAACCTTTTCACTTCAGTTCTTTTAACAACTGAAGTAAAGGGTGATTGATTTTTTAGTGAGCCACTTTTAACGTCAGTTCTTTAAACAACTGACGTTAAAAGTGAACTTTTTAACTTCAGTTCTTTTAACAAATGAAGTAAAAGGTGATTGATTTTCTAGTGAGCCACTTTTAACGTCAGTTCTTTAAACAACTGACGTTAAAAGTGAACCTTTTAACTTCAGTTCTTTTAACAACTGAAGTAAAAGGTGATTGATTTTTTAGTGAGCCACTTTTAACGTCAGTTCTTTAAACAACCGACGTTAAAAGTGAACCTTTTAACTTCAGTTCTTTTAACAACTGAAGTAAAAGGTGATTGATTTTTAGTGAGCCACTTTTAACGTCAGTTCTTTAAACAACTGACGTTAAAAGTGAACCTTTTAACTTCAGTTCTTTTAACAAATGAAGTAAAAGGGGATTATTTTTTAGTGAGCCACTTTTAACGTCAGTTCTTTAAACAACTGACGTTAAAAGTGAACCTTTTAACTTCAAATCTTTTAACAACTGAAGTAAAAGGTGATTGATTTTTTAGTTCTTAACGCTCATTTCTTTAAACAATGACGTTAAAAGTGAACCTTTTAACTTCAGTTATTTTAACAACTGAAGTAAAAGGTGATTTATTTTTAGTGAGCCACTTTTAACGTCAGTTCTTTAAACAATTGACGTTAAAAGTGAACCTTTTAACTTCAGTTCTTTTAACAACTGAAGTAAAAGGTGATTGATTTTTAGTGAGCCACTTTTAACGTCGGTTCTTTAAACAACCGACGTTAAAAGTGAACCTTTTAACTTCAGTTCTTTTAACAAATGAAGTAAAAGGTGATTGATTTTCTAGTGAGCCACTTTTAACGTCAGTTCTTTAAACAACATACGTTAAAAGTGAACCTTTTAACTTCAGTTCTTTTAACAACTGAAGTAAAAGGTGATTGATTTTTAGTGAGCCACTTTTAACGTCAGTTCTTTAAACAACTGACGTTAAAAGTGAACCTTTTAACTTCTCTTCTTTTAACAAATGAAGTAAAAGGTGATTGATTTTTAGTGAGCCACTTTTAACGTCAGTTCTTTAAACAACTGACGTTAAAAGTGAACATTTTAACTTCTGTTCTTTTAACAACTGAAGTAAAAGGTGATTGATTTTTTTGTGAGCCACTTTTAATGTCACATCTTTAAACAACTGACGTTAAAAGTGAACCTTTTAACTTCAGTTCTTTTAACAACTAAAGTAAAAGGTGATTGATTTTTTAGTGAGCCACTTTTAACGTCAGTTCTTTAAACAAAGGACGTTAAAAGTGAACCTTTTAACTTCAGTTCTTTTAACAACTGAAGTAAAAGGTGATTGATTTTTTAGTGAGCCACTTTTAACGTCAGTTCTTTAAACAACTGACGTTAAAAGTGAACCTTTTAACTTCAGTTCTTTTAACAAGTGAAGTAAAAGGTGATTGATTTTTTTTGTGAGCCACTTTTAACGTCAGTTCTTTAAACAACTGACGTTAAAAGTGAACCTTTTAACTTCAGTTCTTTTAACAACCGAAGTAAAAGGTGATTGATTTTTTAGTGAGCCACTTTTAACGTCAGTTCTTTAAACAACCGACGTTAAAAGTGAACCTTTTAACTTCAGTTCTTTTAACTACTTAAGTAAAAGGTGATTGATTTTTTTTGTGAGCCACTTTTAACTTCAGTTCTTTTAACAACTGACGTTAAAGGTGAACCTTTCAACTTCGGTTCTTTTAACAAATGAAGTAAAAGGTTATTGATTTGCTAGTGAGCCACTTTCAACGTCAGTTCTTTAAACAACTGACGTTAAAAGTGAACCTTTTAACTTCAGTTCTTTTAACAAACGAAGTAAAGGGTGATCGATTTTTTAGTGAGCCACTTTTAAAGTCAGTTCTTTAAACAAGTTACATTAAAAGTGAACCTTTTAACTTCAGTTCTTTGAACAACTGAAGTAAAAGGTGATTGATTTTTAGTGAGCCACTTTTAACGTCAGTTCTTTAAACAACTGACGTTAAAAGTGAACCTTTTAACATCAGTTCTTTTAACAACTGAAGTAAAAGGTGATTGATTTTTTTGTGAGCCACTTGACGTTAAAAGTGAACCTTTTAACTTCAGTTCTTTTAACAACTGAAGTAAAAGGTGATTGATTTTTTACAACGGTCCTTAACGTGAGTTCTTTAACCGTTTGTTGTTAAAGTAGGTGATTCTTTTAACAAATGAAGTAAAAGGTGATTGATTTTTAGTGAGCAACTTTTAACGTCAGTTCTTTAAACAACCGACGTTAAAAGTGAACCTTATAACTTCAGTTCTTTTAACAACTGAAGTAAAAGGTGATTGATTTTTAGTGAGCCACTTTAAACGTCAGTTCTTTAAACAACTGACGTTAAAAGTGAACCTTTTAACTTCAGTTCTTTTAACAACTGAAGTAAAAGGTGATTGATTTTTAGTGAGCCACTTTTAACGTCAGTTCTTTAAACAACTGACGTCAAAAGTGAACCTTTTAACTTCAGTTCTTTTAACAATTGAAGTAAAAGGTGATTGATTTTTTAGTGAGCCACTTTTAACGTCAGTTCTTTAAACAACTGACGTTAAAAGTGAACCTTTTAACTTCAGTTCTTTTAACAAATGAAGTAAAAGGTGATTGATTTTTAGTGAGCCACTTTTAACGTCAGTTCTTTAAACAAGTGACGTTAAAAGTGAACCTTTTAACTTCAGTTCTTTTAACAACTGAAGTAAAAGGTGATTGATTTTTTAGTGAGCCACTTTCAACGTCAGTTCTTTAAACAACTGACGTTAAAAGTGAACCTTTTAACTTCAGTTCTTTTAACAACGGAAGTAAAAGGTGATTGATTTTCTAGTGAGCCACTTTTAACGTCAGTTCTTTAAACAACTGACGTTAAAAGTGAACCTTTTAACTTCAGTTCTTTTAACAACTGAAGTAAAAGGTGATTGATTTTCTAGTCAGCACTTTTAACGCAGTTCTTTAAACAAGCGTTAAAAGTGAACCTTTACTTCAGTTCTTTTAACAAGCTTTAAATTTTTTAACCGTTCTTTAAACAACTGGGTTAAAAGTGAACCTTTTAACTTCAATTCTTTTAACAACTGAAGTAAAAGGTGATTGATTTTTAGTGAGCCACTTTTAACGTCAGTTCTTTAAACAACTGGCGTTAAAAGTGAACCTTTTAACTTCAGTTCTTTTAACAAACGAAGTAAAAGGTGATTGATTTTTAGTGAGCCACTTTTAACGTCAGTTCTTTAAACAACTGACGTTAAAAGTGAAACTTTTAACTTCAGTTCTTTTAACAAATGAAGTAAAAGGTGATTGATTTTTAGTGAGCCACTTTTAACGTCAGTTCTTTAAACAACTGACGTTAAAAGTGAACCTTTTAACTTCAGTTCTTTTAACAAATGAAGTAAAAGGTGATTGATTTTTTAGTGAGCCACTTTTAACGTCAGTTCTTTAAACAACTGACGTTAAAAGTGAACCTTTTAACTTCAGTTCTTTTAACAACTGAAGTAAAAGGTGATTGATTTTTTTGTGAGCCACTTTTAGCGTCAGTTCTTTAAACAACAGACGTTAAAAGTGAACCTTTTAACTTCAGTTCTTTTAACAAATGAAGTAAAAGGTGATTGATTTTCTATTGAGCCACTTTTAACGTCAGTTCTTTAAACAACGGCTTAAAGGAAAAGGTGATCATTTTCTTTAAACAACGACGTTAAAGTGAACCTTTTAACTTCAGTTCTTTTAACAAATCAAGTAAAGGTTGATTATTTTTTATTGAGCCCCTTTAACGTCAGTTCTTTAAACAACTGACGTTAAAAGTGAACCTTTTAACTTCAGTTCTTTTAACAAGTGAAGTAAAAGGTGATTGATTTTTTAGTGAGCCACTTTTAACGTCAGTTCTTTAAACAACTGACGTTAAAAGTGAACCTTTTAACTTCAGTTCTTTTAACAACTGAAGTAAAAGGTGATTGATTTTTTGTGAGCCACTTTTAACGTCATTTCTTTAAACAACTGACGTTAAAAGTGAACCTTTTAACTTCAGTTCTTTTAACAAATGAAGTAAAAGGTGATTGATTTTCTAGTGAGCCACTTTTAACGTCAGTTCTTTAAACAACTGACGTTAAAAGTGAACCTTTTAACTTCAGTTCTTTTAACAACTGAAGTAAAGGTGATTGATTTTTAGTGAGACACTTTTAACGTCAGTTCTTTAAACAATTGACGTTAAAAGTGAACCTTTTAACTTCAGTTCTTTTAACAACTGAAGTAAAAGGTGATAGATTTTTTAGTGAGCCACTTTTAAAGTCTGTTCTTTAAACAAGCGGCGTTAAAAGTGAAGACCCCTAACTTCAGTTCTTTTAACAAATGAAGTAAAAGGTGATTGATTTTCTAGTCAGCCACTTTCAACGTAAGTTCTTTAAACAAATGACGTTTAATGTTAACCTTTTAACTTCGGTTCTTTTAACAAATGAAGTAAAAGGTGATTGATTTTTTAGTGAGCCACTTTCAACGTCAGTTCTTTAAACAACTGACGTTAAAAGTGAACCTTTTAACTTCAGTTCTTTTAACAACTGAAGTAAAAGGTGATTGATTTTTAGTGAGCCACTTTTAACGTCAGTTCTTTAAACAAGTGACGTTAAAAGTGAACCCTTAACTCAGTTCTTTTAACAACTGAAGTAAAAGGTGATTGATTTTTAGTGAGCCACTTTTAACGTCAGTTCTTTAAACAACGGATGTTAAAAGTGAACCTTTTAACTTCAGTTCTTTTAACAACTGAAGTAAAAGGTGATTGATTTTTAGTGAGCCACTTTTAACGTCAGTTCTTTAAACAACTGACGTTAAAAGTGAACCTTTTAACTTCGGTTCTTTTAACAACTGAAGTAAAAGGTGATTGATTTTTTAGTGAGCCACTTTTCTTCACTTTTTCTTTAAACAACTGGCGTTAAAAGTGAACCTTTTGATTTTCTTTTAACAACTGAAGTAAAAGGTGATTGATTTTAGTGAGCCACTTTTAACGTCAGTTCTTTAAACAACTGACGTTAAAAGTGAACCTTTTAACTTCAGTTCTTTTAACAACTGAAGTAAAAGGTGATTGATTTTTAGTGATCCACTTTCTTTAAACAACTGACGTTAAAAGTGAACCTTTTAACTTCAGTTCTTTTAACAACTGATATAAAAGGTAATGGATTTTTTAGTGAGCCACTTTTAACGTCAGTTCTTTAACAATTGAGGTTAAAAGTGAACCTTTTAACTTCAGTTCTTTTAACAATTGAAGTAAAAGGTGATTGATTTTTAGTGAGCCACTTTTAACGTCAGTTCTTTAAACAACTGACGTTAAAAGTGAACCTTTTAACTTCAGTTCTTTTAACAACTGAAGTAAAGGGTGATTGATTTTTAGTGAGCCACTTTTGTCGTTCTTTCAAACAAGCGGCGTTAAAAGTGAACCTTTTAACTTCAGTTCTTTTAACAACTGATGTAAAAGGTGATTGATTTTTAGTGAGCCACTTTTAACGTCAGTTCTTTAAACAACTGACATTAAAAGTGAACCTTTTATCATCAGTTCTTTTAACAACTGAAGTAAAAGGTGATTGATTTTTAGTGAGCCACTTTTAACGTCAGTTCTTTAAACAACTGACGTTAAAAGTGAACCTTTTTAACTTCAGTTCTTTTAACAACTGAAGTAAAAGGTGATTGGTTTTTAGTGCGCCAATTTTAACATTTAGTTCTTTAAACAACTGACGTTAAAAGTGAACCTTTTAACTTCAGTTATTTTATTTTAACAACTGAAGTAAAAGGTGATTGATTTTTTAGTGAGCCACTTTTAACGTCAGTTCTTTAAACAACTGACGTTAAAAGTGAACCTTTTAACTTCAGTTCTTTTAACAACTGAAGTAAAAGGTGATTGATTTTCTAGTGAGCCACTTTTAACGTCAGTTCTTTAAACAACTGACGTTAAAAGTGAACCTTTTAGCTTCAGTTCTTTTAACAACTGAAGTAAAAGGTGATTGATTTTTTTGTGAGCCACTTTTAACGTCAGTTCTTTAAACAACTGACGTTAAAAGTGAACCTTTTAACTTCAGTTCTTTTAACAACTGAAGTAAAAGGTGATTGATTTTCACTTTTAACGTATGTTCTTTAAACAACCGACGTTAAAAGTGATCTTTTAACCACTTCTTTTAACAATCTGAAGTAAAAGGTGATTGATTTTGTAGTGAGCCACTTTTAACGTCAGTTCTTTAAACAACCGGCGTTAAAAGTGAACCTTTTAACCTCAGTTCTTTTAACAACTGAAGTAAAAGGTGATTTATTTTTAGTGAGCCACTTTTAACGTCAGTTTTTTAAACAACGATGTTAAAAGTGAACCTTTTAACTTCAGTTCTTTTAACAATAGAAGTAAAAGCTGATTCATTTTTAGTGAGCCACTTTTAACGACAGTTCTTTAAACCACTGACGTTAAAAGTGAACCTTTTAACTTTAGTTCTTTTAACAAATGAAGTAAAAGGTGATTGATTTTTAGTGCGCCACTTTTAACGTCAGTTCTTTAAACAAGTGACGTTAAAAGTGAACCTTTTAACTTCAGTTCTTTTAACAACTGAGGTAAAAGGTGACTGATTTTTAGTGAGCCACTTTTAACGTCAGTTCTTTAAACAACTGACGTTAAAAGTGAACCTTTTAACTTCAGTTCTTTTAACAACTGAAGTAAAGGGTGATTGATTTTCTATTCAGCCACTTTTAACGTCAGTTCTTTAAACAACTGACGTTAAAAGTGAACCTTTTAACTTCAGTTCTTTTAACAACTGAAGTAAAAGGTGATTGATTTTTTAGTGAGCCACTTTTAACGTCAGTTCTTTAAACAACCGACGTTAAAGTGAACCTTTTAACCAGTTCTTTTTAACAATGAAGTAAAGGTGATTGATTTTTAGTGAGCCACTTTTAACGTCGTAGTTCTTTAAACAACGGCGTTAAAAATGAACCTTTTAACTTCAGTTCTTTTAACAACTGAAGTAAAAGGTGATTGATTTTCTAGTGAGCCACTTTTAAGGTCAGTACTTTAAACAAGAGCGTTAAAGTGAAAACCAACTAGTTCTTTTAACAAATGAAGTAAAGGTGATTGATTTTTAGTGAGCCACTTTTGATCGATTTCTTTAAACAGTGAAGAACCTTTAACTTGAGTTCTTTTAACAATGAAGTAAAGGTGATTGATTTTTAGTGAGCCAATTTTAACGTCAGTTCTTTAAACAAGCGGCGTTAAAAGTGAACCTTTAACTCAGTTCTTTTAACAATGAAGTAAAAGGTGATTGATTTTTTAGTGAGCCACTTTTAACGTCAGTTCTTTAAACAACCGGCGTTAAAAGTGAACCCTTAACTTCTAGTCTTTTAACAACTGAAGTAAAGGTGATTGATTTTCTAGTAAGCCACTTTCAACGTCAGTTCTTTAAACAACGGCGTTAAAAGTGAACCTTTAACTTCAGTTCTTTACAAATGAAGTAAAAGGTGATTGATTTTTAGTGAGCCACTTTTAACGTCGGTTCTTTAAACAAGCGGCGTTAAAGTGAACCTTTATGTTCTTTTAACAACTGAAGTAAAAGGTGATTGATTTTTACCGAGTTTTAAGCCTTTAACTGATTCTTTTAACAAGGTAAAAGTGGTGAACCTTTTAACTTCAGTTCTTTTAACAACTGAAGTAAGAGGGGATTGATTTTTAGTGAGCCACTTTCGTCATTCTTTAAACAACCGGCGTTAAAGTGAACCACCCAGTTCTTTTAACAAGCATGAAGTAAAAGGTGATTGATTTTTTAGTGAGCCACTTTTAGCGTCATTCTTTAAACAACCGGCGTTAAAAGTGAACCATTTACATTCAGTTCTTTTAACAACGGAAGTAAAAGGTGATTGATTTTTAGTGAGCCACTGTCAACGTCAGTTCTTTAAACAAGCGGCGTTAAAGTGAACCTTTAACCAGTTCTTTTAACATGAAGTAAAAGGTGATTGATTTTTTAGTGACCACTTTAACGTCAGTTCTTTAAACAACACGGCGTTAAAAGTGAACCTCTAACTTCAGTTCTTTTTACAATTGAGTAAAAGGTGATTGATTTTTAGTGAGCCACTTTTAACGTCAGTTCTTTAAACAAGCGGCGTTAAAAGTGAACCCAACTCAGTTCTTTTAACAACTGAAGTAAAGGTGATTGATTTTTAGTGAGCCACTTTTAGCGTCATTCTTTAAACAACGGCGTTAAAAGTGAACCTTCTAACTCAGTTCTTTTAAAATGAAGTAAAAGGTGATTGATTTTCTAGTGACCACTTTTAACGTCAGTTCTTTAAAAAACCGACGTTAATAGTTAACACTTTAACTTCAGTTCTTTTAACAAATGAAGTAAAAGGTGATTGATTTTTAGTGAGCCACTTTTAATGTCGAGTTCTTTAAACAAGCGCGTTAAAGTGAACCTTTTAACTTCAGTTATTTTAACAACTGAAGTAGAAGGTGATTGATTTTCTAGTGACTATCTTCTTTAAACAAGCGGCGTTAAAAGTGAACCTTCTAACTTCAGTTCTTTAACAATCGAAGTAAAGGTGATTGATTTTTAGTGAGCCACTTTTACAGTTCTTTGAGCCACTTTTAACCGGTTCTTTTAACAGCAAGTAAAAGGTGATTGATTTTTATTAGCCACTTTTAACGTCAGTTCTTTAAACAAGCGGCGTTAAAAGTGAACCTAACTTCGTTCTTTTAACAAGCGAAGTAAAAGGTGATTGATTTTTGTGAGCCACTTTTAACGTCAGTTCTTTAACGAGGGCGTTAAAAGTGAACCTTAACTCTTCTTTTAACAACTGAAGTAAAAGGTGATTGATTTTCTAGTGAGCCACTTTTAACGTCAATTCTTTAAACAAACGACGTTAAAAGTGAACCTTTTACCTTCAGTTTTTTAACAACTGAAGTAAAGGGTGATTGATTTTCTAGTCAGCCACTCTTAACGTCAGTTCTTTAAACAACTGACGTTAAAAGTGAACCTTTTAACTTCAGTTCTTTTAACAACTGAAGTAAAAGGTGATTGATTTTTAGTGAACCTTTTAACTTCAGTTCTTTTAACAACTGGCGTTGAAAGTGAACCTTTTAACTTCTGTTCTTTTGACAATAGAAGTAAAAGGTGATTGATTTGTAAGTGAGCCACTATTAACGACAGTTCTTTAAACAACTGACGTAAAAAGTGAACCTTCTAACCAGTTCTTTTAACAAGTGAAGTAAAGGTGATTGATTTTTAGTGAGCCACTTTTAGCGTCAGTTCTTTAAACAAGCGGCGTTAAAAGTGAACCTTAACCAGTTCTTTTAACAATGAAGTAAAAGGTGATTGATTTTTTAGTGAGCCCTTTGCGTCATTCTTTAAACAAGCGGCGTTAAAAGTGACCTTTTAACCAGTTCTTTTAACAAGTGAAAAGTAAAATGTGATTGATTTTCTCGTGAGCCACTTTTAACGTCAGTTCTTTAAACAAGCGGCGTTAAAAGTGAACCTTTAACCGGTCTTTTAACAACTGAAGTAAAAGGTGATTGATTTTTTAGTGAGCCACTTTTAACGTCGGTTCTTTAAAAAACTGTCGTTAAAAGTGAACCTTTTAACCGTTCTTTTAACAAGCGAAGTAAAAGGTGATTGATTTTCTAGTGAGCCACTTTTAGCGTCAGTCTTTAAAAAAGACGGCGTTAAAAGTGAACCTTTTAACCAGTTCTTTTAACAAACGAAGTAAAAGGGTCTTTGATTTTTAGTGAGCCACTTTTAACGTCAGTTCTTTAAACAAGCGTCGTTAAAAGTGAACCTTTTAACTCATTCTTTTAACAACTGAAGTAAAAGGTGATTGATTTTTTTATGAGCCACTTTTAACGTCGGTTCTTTAAACACCGGCGTTAAAAGTGAACCTTTTAACCAGTTCTTTTAACAAGGAAGTAAAAGGTGATTGATTTTTAGTGAGCCACTTTAGCGTCAGTTCTTTAAACAAGCGGCGTTAAAAGTGAACCTTTAACCAGTTCTTTTAACAAGCGAAGTAAAAGGTGATTGATTTTTAGTGAGCCACTTTTAAGCGTCAGTTCTTTAAACAAGCGACGTTAAAGTGAACCTTTTAACTTCGGTTCTTTTAACAAGTGAAGTAAAGGAGTAAAGGTGATTGATTTTCTAGTCAGCCACTTTTAACGTCAGTTCTTTAAACAACCGACGTTAAAACTGAACCTTTTAACTTCAGTTCTTTCAACAACTGAAGTAAAAGGTGATTGATTTTTTTGTGAGCCATTTTTAACGTCAGTTCTTTAAACAACTGACGTTGAAAGTGAACCTTTTAACTTCAGTTCTTTTAACAACTGAAGTAAAGGGTGATTGATTTTAAGTGAGCCACTTTGAACGTCAGTTCTTTAAACAACTGACGTTGAAAGTGAACCTTTTAACTCAGTTCTTTTAACAACTGAAGTAAAAGGTGATTGATTTTTAGTGAACCACTTTGAACGTCAGTTCTTTAAACAACTGACGTTGAAAGTGAACCTTTTAACTCAGTTCTTTTAACAAGCGAAGTAAAAGGTGATTGATTGTTTTTATGAGCCACTTTTAACGGAGTTCTTTAAACAGACGGCGTTAAAAGTGAACCTTTAACCAGTTCTTTTAACAACTGAAGTAAAAGGTGATTGATTTTTTAGTGAGCCACGCGTCAGTTCTTTAAACAAGCGGCGTTAAAGTGAACCTTTAACTTCAGTTCTTTTAACAACGAAGTAAAAGTTGATTGATTTTCTAGTGAGCCACTTTAAACGTCGAGTTCTTTAAACAAGCGGCGTTAAAAGTGAACACCACTTTTAACGTCGCTTTTAACAAAGTAAAAGGTGATTGATTTTTAGTGAGACACTTTTAACGTCAGTTCTTTAAACAACTGACGTTAAAAGTGAACCTTTTAACATCAGTTATTTTAACAAATGAAGTAAAAGTTTATTGATTTTATAGTGAGACACTTTTAAAGACAGTTCTTTAAACAAGGGACGTTAAAAGTGAACATTTTAACCAGTTCTTTTAACAAGCTGAAGTAAAGGTGATTGATTTTCTAGTGAGCCACTTTTAACGTCAGTTCTTTAAACAAGCGGCGTTAAAGTGAACCTTCTAACCAGTTCTTTTAACTACTGAAGTAAATGGTGATTGATTTTCTAGTGAGCCACTTTTCAGCGTCAGTTCTTTAAACAAGCGAACGAGTGGCGTTAAAAGTGAACCTTTTAACTTCAGTTCTTTTAACAAGCCGAAGTAAAAGGTGATTGATTTTTTAGTGATCCACTTTTAACATCAGTTCTTTAAACAAGCGGCGTTAAAAGTGAACCTTTTAACCAGTTCTTTTAACAAGCGAAGTAAAAGGTGATTGATTTTTAGTGAGCCACTTTTAGCGTCAGTTCTTTAAACAAGCGGCGTTAAAAGTGAACCTTTTAACCAGTTCTTTTAACAACTGAAGTAAAAGGTGATTGATTTTTTAGTGAGCCACTTTTGCGTCAGTTCTTTAAACAAGCGGCGTTAAAAGTGAACCTTCTAACCAGTTCTTTTAACAACTGAAGTAAAAGGTGATTGATTTTCTAGTGAGCCACTTTAAAACTCAGGTCATTCAACAAGGGAAGTTAAAAGTGAACCTTTTAACTTCAGTTCTTTTAACAACTGAAGTAAAAGGTGATTGATTTTTTGTGGCACTGCCCGTCGAGTTCTTTAAGGCGTTAAAAGCGACTTTAGCCAGTTCTTTTAACAAGCGGAAGTAAAGGGTGGTTAATGTGAGCCACTTTTAACGTCAGTTCTTTAAACAAGCGGCGTTAAAAGTGAACCTTTAACCTGATTCTTTTAACAAGCTGAAGTAAAGGTGATTGATTTTTAGTGAGCCACTTTTAGCGTCAGTTCTTTAAACAAGTGTAGTTAAAAGTGAACCTTTTAACTTCAGTTCTTTAAACAACTGAAGTAAATGGTGATTGATTTTTTTGTGAGCCACTTTTAACGTCAGTTCTTTAAACAACTGACGTTAAAAGTGAACCTTTTAACTTCAGTTCTTTTAACAACAGAAGTAAAGGGTGATTGATGTTTTTGTGAGCCACTTTTAGCGGCAGTTCTTTAAACAACTGACGTTAAAAGTGAACCTTTTAACTTCAGTTCTTTTAACAACTGAAGTAAAGGGTGATTAATTTTTTAGTGAGCCACTTTCAGCGTCAGTTCTTTAAACAAGCGGCGTTAAAGTGAACCTTTTAACCAGTTCTTTTAACAACTGAAGTAAAAAGGTGATTGATTTTCTTGTGAGCCACTTTTAGCGTCGAGTTCTTTAAACAACCGGCGTTAAAAGTGAACCTTTTAACCAGTTCTTTTAACAACTGAAGTACAAGGTGATTGATTTTTTAGTGAGCCACTTTTAAGGTCAGTTCTTTAAACAACCGAAGTTAAAAGTGAAACTTTTAACCACAGTTCTTTTAACAAGGAAGTAAAAGGTGATTGATTTTCTAGTGAGCCACTTTGCGTCAGTTCTTTAAACAAGCGGCGTTAAAAGTGAACCTTTTAACTTCAGTTCTTTTAACAAGCTGAAGTAAAAGGTGATTGATTTTTAGTGAGCCACTTTTAAGCGTCGGTTCTTTAAACAAGCGGCGTTAAAAGTGAACCTTTAACCAGTTCTTTTAAAAGCTGAAGTAAAAGGTGATTGATTTTTAGTGTGCCACTTTTAGCGTCAGTTCTTTAAACAAGCGGCGTTAAAAGTGAACCTTTTAACTTCAGTTCTTTTAACAAGCTGAAGTAAAAGGTGATTGATTTTCTAGTGAGCCACTTTTAGCGTCGGTTCTTTAAACAAGCGGCGTTAAAAGTGAACCTTTTAACCAGTTCTTTTAACAACTGAAGTAAAAGGTGATTGATTTTCTAGTGAGCCACTTTTAGCGTCAGTTCTTTAAACAACCGGCGTTAAAGTGAACCTTTTAACCAGTTCTTTTAACAACGAAGTAAAAGGTGATTGATTTTTAGTGAGCCTTTTCAGCGTCAGTTCTTTAAACAAGTGGCGTTAAAGTGAACCTTTAACTTCGGTTCTTTTAACAGGAAGTAAAAGGTGATTGATTTTTAGTGAGCCACTTTTAGCGTCGAGTTCTTTAAACAACGGCGTTAAAGTGAACCTTTTAACCGGTTCTTTTAACAATGAAGTAAAGGTGATTGATTTTTAGTGAGCCACTTTAAGCGTCAGTTCTTTAAACAAGCGGCGTTAAAAGTGAACCTTTAACTTCGGTTCTTTTAACAAGCCGAAGTAAAGGTGATTGATTTCTAGTGAGCCACTTTAGCGTCAGTTCTTTAAAAACGGCGTTAAAAGTGAACCTTCTAACCAGTTCTTTTAACAACTGAAGTAAAAGGTGATTGATTTTCTAGTGAGCCACTTTCAGCGTCAGTTCTTTAAACAAGCGGCGTTAAAAGTGGACTTCTGACTTCAGTTCTTTTAACAACTGAAGTAAACGGTGATTGATTTTCTAGTGAGCCACTTTCAGCGTCGGTTCTTTAAACAAGCGGCGTTAAAAGTGACCCTTTAACCAGTTCTTTTAACAACCGAAGTAAAAGGTGATTGATTTTTAGTGAGCCACTTTCAGCGTCAGTTCTTTAAACAACGGCGTTAAAAGTGAACCTTTTAACTTCAGTTCTTTTAACAACTGAAGTAAAAGGTGATTGATTTTTAGTGAGCCACTTTTAACGTCAGTTGTTTAAACAAGCGGCGTTAAAGTGTGCCTCTACCCCGATTCTTTTAACAAGCGAAGTAAAGGTGATTATTTTTGAGCCACTTTTAAGCGCGTTAAAAGTGAACCTCTAACCAGTTCTTTTAACAAGCGAAGTAAAGGTGATTGATTTTTTAGTGAGCCACTTTTAGCGTCAGTTCTTTAAACAAGCGGCGTTAAAAGTGAACCTTCTAACCAGTTCTTTTACAGCGAAGTAAAAGGTGATTGATTTTCTAGTGAGCCACTTTCAAGCGTCGAGTTCTTTAAACAAGCGGCGTTAAAGTGAACCTTTTAACCATTCTTTTAACAGCTGAAGTAAAAGGTGATTGATTTTTAGTGAGCCACTTTTAGCGTCAGTTCTTTAAACAACCGGCGTTAAAAGTGAACCTTTAACCAGTTCTTTTAACGCGAAGTAAAGGTGATTGATTTTTAGTGAGCCACTTTTAACGTCAGTTCTTTAAACAAGCGGCGTTAAAAGTGAACCTTTAACCAGTTCTTTTAACAAGTGAAGTAAAGGTGATTGATTTTTTAGTGAGCCACTTTTCAGCGTCAGTTCTTTAAACAAGCGGCGTTAAAAGTGAACCTTTTAACTCAGTTCTTTTAACAACCGAAGTAAAGGTGATTGATTTTCTAGTGAGCCACTTTTAACGTCAGTTCTTTAAACAACGGCGTTAAAAGTGAACCTTTAACTTCGGTTCTTTTAACAAGTGAAGTAAAGGTGATTGATTTTCCTAGTGAGCCACTTTCAGCGTCAGTTCTTAAACAAGGGGCGTTAAAAGTGAACCACTTTAACCAGTTCTTTTAACAGCGAAGTAAAAGGTGATTGATTTTTTAGTGAGCCACTTTCAACGTCAGTTCTTTAAACAGCGGCGTTAAAAGTGAACCTTTTAACTCAGTTCTTTTAACAACTGAAGTAAAAGGTGATTGATTTTCTAGTGAGCCACTTTTGCGTCAGTTCTTTAAACAAGCGGCGTTAAAAGTGAACCTTCTAACCAGTTCTTTTAACAACGAAGTAAAGGTGATTGATTTTTTAGTGAGCCACTTTCAGCGTCAGTTCTTTAAACAAGCGGCGTTAAAAGTGAACCTTCTAACCAGTTCTTTTAACAACTGAAGTAAAGGGTGATTGATTTTCTAGTGAGCCACTTTTAGCTTCAGTTCTTTAAACAACTGACGTTAAAAGTGAACCTTTTAACGTCAGTTCTTTAAACAAGTGAATTAAAAGGTGATTGATTTTTAGTGAGCCACTTTCCGCGTCAGTTCTTTAAACAAGCGGCGTTAAAAGTGAACCTTTAACTTCAGTTCTTTTAACACGAAGTAAAAGGTGATTGATTTTTTAGTGAGCCACTTTTACGTCGATTCTTTAAACAAGCCGGCGTTAAAAGTGAACCTTTTAACTTCAGTTCTTTTAACAACTGAAGTAAAAGGTGATTGATTTTCTAGTGAGCCACTTTTAACGTCGAGTTCTTTAAACAAGCGGCGTTAAAAGTGAACCTATTAACTTCAGTTCATTTAACAAGTGAAGTAAAAGGTGATTGATTTTCTTGTGAGCCACTTTTACGTCGAGTTCTTTAAACAAGCGGCGTTAAAAGTTAACCAGTTCTTTTAACTGAAGTAAAAGGGTGATTGATTTTCTTTTACAACGTCGAGTTCTTTAAACAGCGGCGTTAAAAGTGACTTGATTTTTTAGAGTAAGTGAGCCACTTTTAACGTCAGTTCTTTAAACAACCGGCGTTAAAAGTGAACCTTCTAACCAGTTCTTTTAACAACTGAAGTAAAGGTGATTGATTTTCTAGTGAGCCACTTTTAGCGTCGGTTCTTTAAACAAGCGGCGTTAAAAGTGAACCTTTAACCAGTTCTTTTAACAACCGAAGTAAAGGTGATTGATTTTCTAGTGAGCCACTTTTAGCGTCAGTTCTTTAAACAAGCGGCGTTAAAAAGTGAACCTTTTAACCAGTTCTTTTAACAAGCGAAGTAAAGGTGATTGATTTTTAGTGAGCCACTTTCACGTCGAGTTCTTTAAACATGGCGTTAAAAGTGAACCTTCTAACCAGTTCTTTTAACAAGCGAAGTAAAAGGTGATTGATTTTTAGTGAGCCACTTTTTAACGTCGAGTTCTTTAAACAAGCGGCGTTAAAAGTGAACCTTTAACTGAGTTCTTTTAACAACTGAAGTAAAAGGTGATTGATTTTCTAGTGAGCCACTTTTCAGCGTCAGTTCTTTAAACAAGCGGCGTTAAAAGTGAACCTCTAACCGGTTCTTTTAACAGCTGAAGTAAAGGGTGATTGATTTTTTGTGAGCCACTTTCAGCGTCAGTTCTTTAAACAACCGGCGTTAAAGTGAACCTTTTAACTCCAGTTCTTTTAACAACGCGAAGTAAAAGGTGATTGATTTTTAGTGAGCCACTTTTCAGCGTCAGTTCTTTAAACAAGCGGCGTTAAAAGTGAACCCAACCGGTTCTTTTAACAAGCGAAGTAAAGGTGATTGATTTTTAGTGAGCCACTTTCACGTCAGTTCTTTAAACAAGCGGCGTTAAAAGTGAACCTTTTAACCGATTCTTTTAACAACCGAAGTAAAAGGTGATTGATTTTTAGTGAGCCACTTTTGCGTCGGTTCTTTAAACAACGGCGTTAAAAGTGAACCTTTAACTTCAGTTCTTTTAAAAGCTAAGTAAGGTGATTGATTTTTAGTGAGCCACTTTTAACGTCAGTTCTTTAAACAACCGGCGTTAAAAGGAGCCCTTAACCGGTTCTTTTAACAAGCTGAAGGAAGTAAAGGTGATTGATTTTCTAGTAAGCCACTTTGCGTCGTTCTTTAAACAACCGGCGTTAAAAGTTAACATCTCTTCTTAATGCTGAAGTAAAGGTGATTGATTTTTTAGTGAGCCACTTTTAACGTGAGTTCTTTAAACAAGCAGCGTTAAAAGACAACTTAGTTCTTTTAACAACCGAAGTAAAAGGTGATTGATTTTCTTGTGAGCCACTTTTGCGTCAGTTCTTTAAACAACCGGCGTTAAAGTGAACCTTTAACCGAGTTCTTTTTACAGCCGAAGTAAAAGGTGATTGATTTTTAGTGAGCCACTTTTAACGTCGTTCTTTAAACAACGGCGTTAAAAGTGAACCTTTTAACCTTCAGTTCTTTTAAAACCGAAGTAAAAGGTGATTGATTTTTTTAGTGAGCCACTTTAGCGTCAGTTCTTTAAACAACCGGCGTTAAAAGTGAACCTTTTAACCAATTCTTTTAACAAGCTGAAGTAAAGGTGATTGATTTTCTAGTGAGCCACTTTCAGCGTCAGTTCTTTAAACAAACGGCGTTAAAAGTGAACCTTAACCAATTCTTTTAACAACTGAAGTAAAAGGTGATTGATTTTAGTGAGCCACTTTCAGCGCGAGTTCTTTAAACAAGCGGCGTTAAAAGTGAACCTTTAACCAGTTCTTTTAACAAGCGAAGTAAAGGTGATTGATTTTCTAGTGAGCCACTTTTAACGTCAGTTCTTTAAACAAGCGGCGTTAAAGTGAACTTCTAACCAGTTCTTTTAACAACTGAAGTAAAGGTGATTGATTTTCTAGTGAGCCACTTTAGCGTCGATTCTTTAAACAAGCGGCGTTAAAAGTGAACCTTTTAACTTGATTCTTTTAACAAGCTGAAGTAAAAGGTGATTGATTTCTAGTGAGCCACTTTCAACGTCAGTTCTTTAAACAACGGCGTTAAAAGTGAACCTTTAACCGGTTCTTTTAACAACTGAAGTAAAAGGTGATTGATTTTTCTAGTAAGCCACTTTCGCGTGATTCTTTAAACAAGCGGCGTTAAAAGTGACAACCTTCTTTGTTTCAGTAAAAGGTAATGATTTTAGTGAGATCACGCGTCCAGTTCTTTAAACAACGGCGTTAAAGTGAACCTTTTAACCAGTTCTTTTAACGCCGAAGTAAAGGTGATTGATTTTTAGTGGGCCACTTTCTACTCGTTCTTTAAAAAAGCGGCGTTAAAAGTGAAACCAACCAGTTCTTTCAACAAGCTGGTAAAGGTGATTGATTTTCTAGTGACCCACTTTCAGCGTCAGTTCTTTAAACAAGCGCGTTAAAAGTGAACCTCAACTGATTCTTTTAACAACTGAAGTAAAAGGTTATTGATTTTCTAGTCAGCCACTTTACGCGTCGATTCTTTAAACAACTGGCGTTAAAGTGAACCTGCTTACCGTTCTTTTAACAACTGAAGTAAAGGTGATTGATTTTCTAGTGAGCCATTGCGTGATTCTTTAAACAACGGCGTTAAAAGTGAACCTTAAATCGATTCTTTAACAAGCGAAGTAAAAGGTGATGTGATTTTCTAGTGAGCCACTTTTAGCGTCAGTTCTTTAAACAAGCGGCGTTAAAAGTGAAACCGCCTTTAACCAGTTCTTTTAACAAGCTGAAGTAAAAGGTGATTGATTTTCTAGTCAGCCANTTTTAGCGTCAGTTCTTTAAACAAGCGGCGTTAAAAGTGAACCTTTAACTTCAGTTCTTTTAACAAGCTGAAGTAAAAGGTGATTGATTTTTTAGTGAGCCACTTTTAACGTCAGTTCTTTAAACAAGCGGCGTTAAAAGTGAACCTTTAACCAGTTCTTTTAACAACTGAAGTAAAAGGTGATTTATTTTCTAGTGAGCCACTTTCAGCGTCAGTTCTTTAAACAAGCGGCGTTAAATGTCGTTAAAAGTAAAACCTTTTAACTTCAGTTCTTTTAACAAGCTGAAGTAAAAGGTGATTGATTTTCTAGTGAGCCACTTTTAGCGTCAGTTCTTTAAACAAGCGGCGTTAAAAGTGAACTCCTAACCAGTTCTTTTAACAAGCTGAAGTAAAAGGTGATTGATTTTCTAGTGAGCCACTTTCAGCGTCAGTTCTTTAAACAAGCGGCGTTAAAAGTGAACCTTTTAACCAGTTCTTTTAACAACTGAAGTAAAAGGTGATTGATTTTTAGTGAGCCACTTTCAGCGTCAGTTCTTTAAACAAGCGGCGTTAAAAGTGAACCTTTAACCAGTTCTTTTAACAAGCTGAAGTAAAAGGTGATTGATTTTCTAGTGAGCCACTTTCAGCGTCAGTTCTTTAAACAAGCGGCGTTAAAAGTGAACCTTTTAACCAGTTCTTTTAACAAGCTGAAGTAAAAGGTGATTGATTTTCTAGTGAGCCACTTTCAGCGTCAGTTCTTTAAACAAGCGGCGTTAAAAGTGAACCTTTTAACCAGTTCTTTTAACAAGCTGAAGTAAAAGGTGATTGATTTTTAGTGAGCCACTTTTAGCGTCAGTTCTTTAAACAAGCCGGCGTTAAAAGTGAACCTAACCAGTTCTTTTAAACCGAAGTAAAAGGTGATTGATTTTTAGTGAGCCACTTTCAACGTCAGTTCTTTAAACAACGGCGTTAAAAGTGAACCTTTAACCAAGTTCTTTTAACAAGCTGAAGTAAAGGTGATTGATTGATTTTTAGTGAGCCACTTTCAACGTCAGTTCTTTAAACAACGGCGTTAAAAGTGAACCTTTTAACTCGGTTCTTTTAACAACCGAAGTAAAGGTGATTGATTTTTAGTGAGCCACTTTTAGCGTCAGTTCTTTAAACAAGCGGCGTTAAAAGTGAACCTTTTAACCAGTTCTTTTAACAAGCGAAGTAAAAGGTGATTGATTTTCTAGTGAGCCACTTTAGCGTCAGTTCTTTAAACACCGGCGTTAAAAGTGAACCCCTAACTCAGTTCTTTTAACAAGCTGAAGTAAAAGGTGATTGATTTTTAGTGAGCCACTTTTAGCGTCAGTTCTTTAAACAAGCGGCGTTAAAAGTGAACCTTCTAACCAGTTCTTTTAACAGCTGAAGTAAAAGGTGATTGATTTTCTAGTGAGCCACTTTCAGCGTCAGTTCTTTAAACAACGGCGTTAAAAGTGAACCTTTTAACCAGTTCTTTTAACAATTGAAGTAAAAGGTGATTGATTTTCTAGTGAGCCACTTTTAGCGTCAGTTCTTTAAACAAGCGGCGTTAAAAGTGAACCTTTTAACCAGTTCTTTTAACAAGCTGAAGTAAAGGTGATTGATTTTCTAGTGAGCCACTTTCAGCGTCAGTTCTTTAAACAAGCGGCGTTAAAAGTGAACCTTTTAACCAGTTCTTTTAACAAGCGAAGTAAAAGGTGATTGATTTTTAGTGAGCCACTTTTAAGCGTCAGTTCTTTAAACAAGCGGCGTTAAAAGTGAACCTTTTAACTTCAGTTCTTTTAACAAGCTGAAGTAAAAGGTGATTGATTTTTAGTGAGCCACTTTCAGCGTCGAGTTCTTTAAACAAGCGGCGTTAAAAGTGAACCTTTTAACCGGTTCTTTTAACAGCTGAAGTAAAAGGTGATTGATTTTTCTAGTGAGCCACTTTTAGCGTCAGTTCTTTAAACAAGCGGCGTTAAAAGTGAACCTTTTAACCGGTTCTTTTAACAACTGAAGTAAAAGGTGATTGATTTTTAGTGAGCCACTTTCAACGTCAGTTCTTTAAACAAGCGGCGTTAAAAGTGAACCTTTTAACTCGAGTTCTTTTAACACTGAAGTAAAAGGTGATTGATTTTTAGTGAGCCACTTTTAGCGTCGAGTTCTTTAAACAAGCGGCGTTAAAAGTGAACCTTTTAACCGAGTTCTTTTAACAAGCTGAAGTAAAAGGTGATTGATTTTCTAGTGAGCCACTTTCAGCGTCAGTTCTTTAAACAAGCGGCGTTAAAAGTGAACCTTTTAACCAGTTCTTTTAACAACTGAAGTAAAAGGTGATTGATTTTCTAGTGAGCCACTTTTAGCGTCAGTTCTTTAAACAAGCGGCGTTAAAAGTGAACCTTTTAACCAGTTCTTTTAACAACCGAAGTAAAAGGTGATTGATTTTCTAGTGAGCCACTTTTAGCGTCGAGTTCTTTAAACAAGCGGCGTTAAAAGTGAACCTTTTAACCAGTTCTTTTAACAAGCTGAAGTAAAAGGTGATTGATTTTCTAGTGAGCCACTTTTAACGTCGAGTTCTTTAAACAAGCGGCGTTAAAAGTGAACCTTCTAACCAGTTCTTTTAACATGAAGTAAAAGGTGATTGATTTTTTAGTGAGCCACTTTTAGCGTCAGTTCTTTAAACAAGCGGCGTTAAAAGTGAACCTTTTAACCAGTTCTTTTAACAACTGAAGTAAAGGTGATTGATTTTTAGTGAGCCACTTTTAGCGTCAGTTCTTTAAACAAGCCCGGCGTTAAAAGTGAACCTTTTAACTCAGTTCTTTTGACAACTGAAGTAAAAGGTGATTGATTTTTAGTGAGCCAGTTTTCAACGTCAGTTCTTTAAAAAACGGCGTTAAAAGTGAACCCCCTAACGAGTTCTTTTAACAAGCTGAAGTAAAAAGGTGATTGATTTTTTAGTGAGCCACTTTTAGCGTCGGTTCTTTAAACAAGCGGCGTTAAAAGTGAACCTTTTAACCGAGTTCTTTTAACAAGCTGAAGTAAAAGGTGATTGATTTTCTAGTGAGCCACTTTTAGCGTCAGTTCTTTAAACAAGCGGCGTTAAAAGTGAACCTTTTAACTCGATTCTTTTAACAAGCTGAAGTAAAAGGTGATTGATTTTTTGTGAGCCACTTTTAGCGTCAGTTCTTTAAACAAGCGGCGTTAAAAGTGAGCCTTTTAACTCAGTTCTTTTAACAAGCTGAAGTAAAAGGTGATTGATTTTTAGTGAGCCACTTTTAAGCGTCGAGTTCTTTAAACAAGCGGCGTTAAAAGTGAACCTTTAACTTCAGTTCTTTTAACAAGCTGAAGTAAAAGGTGATTGATTTTCTAGTGAGCCACTTTTAGCGTCAGTTCTTTAAACAAGCGGCGTTAAAGACAACTTCAGTTCTTTTAAAAGCTGAAGTAAAAGGTGATTGATTTTCTAGTGAGCCACTTTTCAGCGTCAGTTCTTTAAACAAGCGGCGTTAAAAGTGAACCTTTTAACCAGTTCTTTTAACAAGCGAAGTAAAAGGTGATTGATTTTCTAGTGAGCCACTTTCAGCGTCAGTTCTTTAAACAAGCCGGCGTTAAAAGTGAACCTTTTAACTTCAGTTCTTTTAACAACGAAGTAAAAGGTGATTGATTTTCTAGTGAGCCACTTTTAAGCGTCAGTTCTTTAAACAACCGGCGTTAAAAGTGAACCTTTAACTTCAGTTCTTTTAACAGCTGAAGTAAAAGGTGATTGATTTTTAGTGAGCCACTTTTAACGTCAGTTCTTTAAACAAGCCGGCGTTAAAAGTGAGCCTTTTAACCGAGTTCTTTTAACAAGCTGAAGTAAAAGGTGATTGATTTTTTAGTGAGCCGCTTTCAGCGTCAGTTCTTTAAACAAGCGGCGTTAAAAGTGAACCTTTTAACCCAGTTCTTTTAACAACTGAAGTAAAAGGTGATTGATTTTCTAGTGAGCCACTTTTTAACGTCAGTTCTTTAAACAAGCGGCGTTAAAAGTGAACCTTTTAACCAGTTCTTTTAACAGCTGAAGTAAAAGGTGATTGATTTTTTAGTGAGCCACTTTTAGCGTCAGTTCTTTAAACAACCGGCGTTAAAAGTGAACCACCCTTTAACCAGTCTTTTAACAAGCTGAAGTAAAAGGTGATTGATTTTCTAGTGAGCCACTTTTAGCGTCAGTTCTTTAAACAAGCGGCGTTAAAAGTGAACCTTCCTACCTCAGTTCTTTTAACAACTGAAGTAAAAGGTGATTGATTTCTAATGAGCCACTTTCAACGTCAGTTCTTTAAACAACGGCGTTAAAAGTGAACCTTTCTAACCATTCTTTTAACAGCTGAAGTAAAAGGTGATTGATTTTTAGTGAGCCACTTTTTTAACGTCGATTCTTTAAACAAGCGGCGTTAAAAGTGAACCTTTTAACCGAGTTCTTTTAACAAGCGAAGTAAAGGTGATTGATTTTCTAGTGAGCCACTTTCAGCGTCAGTTCTTTAAGCAAGCGGCGTTAAAAGTGAACCTTTAACCAGATTCTTTTAACAAGCGAAGTAAAAGGTGATTGATTTTCTAGTGAAGCCACTTTTAAGTCGGTTCTTTGAACAGCGGCCGTTAAAGTGAAGCCGCTAACCAGTTCACCTAACATGAAGTAAAAGGAGATTGATTTCTAGTGAGCCACTTGCGTCGGTTCTTTAAACAACCGGCGTTAAAAGTGAACCATCTTAACCAGTTCTTTTAACAAGTGAAGTAAAGGTGATTGATTTTTGTGAGCCACTTTCAACGTCAGTTCTTTAAACAAGCAGCGTTAAAAGTGAACTTTTAACTTCAGTTCTTTAACAAGCTGAAGTAAAGGTGATTGATTTTTTGTAGCTTTAGCGTCAGTTCTTTAAACATCCGGCGTTAAAAGTGAACCTTTTAACCAGTTCTTTTAACAAGCGAGTAAAAGGTGATTGATTTTTAGTGAGCCACTTTAACGTCAGTTCTTTAAACAACCGGCGTTTAAGTGAACCACCACTCCAGTTCTTTTAACAAGGAAGTAAAAGGTGATTGATTTTTAGTGAGCCACTTTTAGCGCGGTTCTTTAAATAAGCGGCGTTAAAGTGAACTGCTAACCAGCTCTTTTAACACCTGAAGTAAAAGGTTATTGATTTCTAGTGAGCCACTTTCAGCGTCAGTACTTTAAACAAGCTGGGTTAAAAGTCGAACCCCCTTAACCAGTTCTTTTAACACTGAAGTAAACGGTAATCGATTTTCTAGTGAGCCACTTTTAGCGTCAATTCTTTAAACAGCCGGCGTTAAAAGAGAACCTTTTAACTTCAGTTCTTTTATCAGCTGAAGTAAAAGGTGGTTGATGTTTTAGTGAGTCACTTTCAACGTCAGTTCTTTAAACAAGCGGCGTTAAAAGTGAACCTTTTTTCCAGTTCTTTTAAGCGAAGTAAAAGGTGATTGATTTTCTAATCAGCCACTTTCACGTCAGTTCTTTAACAACCGGCGTTAAAAGTGAACCTTTAACTTCAGTTCTTTTAACAACTGAGTAAAAGGTGATCGATTTTTATTGAGCCACTTTCAACGTCAGTTCTTTAAACAATGGCGTTAAAAGTGAACCTTTTAACTCAGTTCTTTTCACAGCTGCAGTAAAGGTATTGATTCTTAGTGAGCCACTTTTTAAGGCAGTTCTTTAAACAACCGGCGTTAAAAGTAAACCTTTTAACCAGTTCTTTTAACAGCTGAAGTAAAGGTGAATGATTTTTATAAGCCACTTTTAACGTCGGTTCTTTAAGCAACTGCGTTAAAAGTGAACACCCACCAGTTTTTTAACAACTGAAGTAAAAGGTGATTGATTTTTAGTGAGCCCTTTTCAGCGCAGTTCTTTAAACAGCGGCGTTAAAAGTGAAAACCGTTTAACCCAGTTCTTTTACAACTGAAGTAAAAGGTGATTGATTTTTATTGAGCCACTTTTAACGTCAGTTCTTTAAACAACTGACCTTAAAGTGACCCTGTTAACTTTAAGTTCTTTTAACAATTCAAGTAAAGGTGATTGATTTTTTTTAGTGAGCCACTTTCAGCGTCAGTTCTTTAAACAACCCCGGCGTTAAAAGTAACTGCTAACTCATTTCTTTTAAAAGCTGAAGTAAAGGTGATTGATTTCTTGTGACCCACATTTAACGTGAGTTCTTTAAACAACCGGCGTTTAACAGAGAACCTTTTAACTTCACTTCTTTTAACAAGCTGAAGTAAAAGGTTATTGATTTTTTACTGAGCCACTTTAGCGTCGAGTTCTTTAAACAACCGACGTTAAAAGTAAACCTTTTAACCAGTTCTTTAACAACCGAAGTAAAGGTGATTGATTTTTTGTGAGCCAATTTTCAACGTCAGTTCTTACTTATAAACAACCGGGAAAATGAACACTTTAACTTAAGTTCTTTTAACACTCAAGTAAAAGGTGATTGATTTCCCTAGTGACCACTTTCAATTCAGTTCTTTAAATATGGATTATTAAAATCAAGCTAGTTTAACTTCAGTTCTTTTGTAACAAACCGAAGTTAGCGCGTGGTTGATTTTTGGTGGGCAGTCAGCGTGGATTGTTCAACAACCGTAGACAAAAGTGGGCTTTTGCTTTGGTTCTTTTAATAAGCTTTGAAGTCCAAGGTGATTGATTTTTTGTGAAGCCGGTTTTCAACATCAAGTTCTGAAGCTTCGTGGTTTAAAGCGAAACCTTTAACTAGTTCTTTTAACACCAACGAAGTAAAGTGAATGATTTTTCAGTAGGCCAACTTT
>JAUPTC010000550.1:5000-7500 GCA_030762895.1 Sophora flavescens
TTAATGTATTACTTGAAATTTGTGCAAAATTTGATTGAATTTTTAAGCTTGCCATGTCTTGAGTCTTTTTAAGTTTTTGAGTTTTAGTTTGCTTGGGGACAAGCAAAGTTTAAGTTAGGGGTATTTTGATCAGCCGCTGGCTCATCTAGTTTTATAGCTAGTATGACCGTGGTTTTGTGCTAATTTTATATCATTTTCGCCCAAATTAGACTTGATTGTCTTTAAGTATCATTTTGAGTCGTTAAAGTATTTTTAGGTTAATTTAGTTGATTTAGAGTTAAATAAAGTACTTATGTTATTTTCTGTTTTCAGGTTAATAAAAGGAAATAAATCCGGAGCTTTCGCCCCGCGAAAAGGTCTTCGCCCCGCGAACCTGAAGCGTGACTGTGCCAGAAATTGCAAACCTCTCTGTCTCGCCTCGCGAGAGAACCAAAAGCTGAAGACTGTTCGCATTATTCGCCTCGCGAAGGAGTGCTCGCCTCGCGAGTCAGCGAATTCCAGAAGTTGTATATAAGCCTGTTTGAAGGCAGAAATGGGGGCTAGCTAGTTAGTCAGTAATTGTAGTTCAGTAGTTTATTTTCTTTTCTTTTCTTTTGTGCTTAAGTCTATAATGGAGAGCTAGTCTCCTAGATTAATCTACTGTGATTGGTTTCAATTACACTTGAGGTTCTGTATTTCCTATTTGGTTTGCTATTCTCTTTTCAATGTGATGCTATATGTTTCTGTTTGTTATTTCAGGAGTGTATAGTGTTGTATTGATTCATTTCGGTGATGTTATGTTCCTATACTTAATCGCGTTTGTTATTTCGCGTGTGTTCATTCATGTTCGTTAGTTCATGAGGGCTTAACCCCGTTTGTTATTTCGGGAATAGGAGCATATATCTGTAGTAGCGATTTCGTTGTTAATTGTTGCTACAACCGGAAGGGGATTAGAATCTGCTTAGGGCTTGGAATTTACATGAACCAATGATAGTGCGAAATCGAGAACAGTAGGTTAATCGCTTTAGTCTATTTGTTAATCTCTTAAACTGCCAGTTTTTATTGCTCTGTTTTCTGCTTTGTTTTCTTACTTGCTTTCAATCCAAACCCCCAAAAACAGATTTTTCTGTTAATAATAGCAACCCAAGAGTCCTTGAGAGACGATATCCGAGTTGTCGCTTCCCTATCTACATATTTTTGTAAACGCTCATTCTTTTTGGCGCATGGCGACAGCGCGACCAGTGCACCATGGTCCACCCCCTACCCCCCCCCCCCCCCCCCCAACGCCCGTGCAATGATCCCCAACATTGCACATCGACCTTGCCAATGGAATGGTAGGTGAATCGAGCAGGTCATCTTCCGACCGACTGACTCCGTGGGCCGGGTAGCGCGCGGGCCCGGAGCGGGCTCGGGTGGTGGGTCCAAGAGGCGGACGCAGGGAGAAATGTGGGCATCAGATTGGACCGTTTTTATGGGATTTTCCATGGTGTGTCGAGGCTTATCGGTGTGGCTCCTCGACCTTGGTTGTGGATGGACGTTGTGTTAGGTTATGCCCTTCGGGGCGGATCCGCAACACGAAGGGACGCGTGATCGTCCGGATGTGACCAAGATGGGGGGAGGGGGGTCCCCAACACCAAACCGGTTGAAGGCGCACCGCAAAGGATCCTCGCAATGTGGCTGGCACCCGTTTTAAAAATGTTGGCTTTCGATTTTATCAATCGTGGGGTACTCGATGGTGTGGCGAGGCTGTGGGTGTGCCATTCCTCGACCTTGGTTGTGGATGGACGTGGTGTTAGGTGATGATGCCTTCCGAGGCGGAGCCGAAGCACCAAGAGACGGGTGATCGTCCTGAAGTGGCCTTGTAAGGGGTGCTCAAACACCAGATCGGTTGAAAAGGTGCATCGGAAAGGATCGTCGCGATGTTGTTGGTTTTTAAAAATGTTGGCTTTTGAAATTTATCAATTTCGTGGGGTACTCGATGGTGTGGCGAGGCTGTGGGTGTGCCGTTCCTCGACCTTGGTTGTGGATGGACGTGGTGTTAGGTGATGATGCCTTCCGAGGCGGAGCCGAAGCACCAAGAGACGGCTGATCGTCCTGAAGTTGCCTTGTAAGGGGTACTCAAACACCAGATCGATTGTAGGCGCATCAGAAAGGATCCTCGCGAAGTTGTTGGTTTTTAAAAATGTTGGCTTTCCATGTTTATCAATTTTGTGGGGTACTCGATGGGGTGGCGAGGTTGTGGGTGCACGGTTACTCGACCTTGGTTGTGGATGGACGTGGTGTTAGGTGATGCCTTCTGGGGCGGAGCCGAAGCAACAAGAGATGGGTGATCGTCCTGAAGTGGTCATGTAAGGGGTACTCAAACACCAGATCGGCTGAAGGCGCATCGGAAAGGATCCTCGTGCTGTTGTTGGGTGCGTGGTTCCTCGACCTTGGTTGTGGATGGACGTGGTGTTAGGTGATGCCTTTCGGGGCGGAGCCGAAGCACCAAGAGACGAGTGATCGTCCTGAAGTGGTCTTG
>JAUPTC010000550.1:15000-17500 GCA_030762895.1 Sophora flavescens
TCCATTTTTTGGGAATTGTTTTGTTTTTCCACTTTGAAATTTTATAAAAAACAATGGTATGGTTAAAAATTCTGTAAATTTTTCTTCCACTAGATCCCATATTTATAAGCATTCCTACAAAAAATCAGGCCAAAATTCGACCTCTAGCATGGAAAAAAAGAGTAGGCCTCCCCAGCAAAAAGGATGTCTTGCGTTGGAAAATGGGTCTTTGCATATTATGCTATTAGGGGGGGGGGGGGCGGAGGTGCCAACCTGACCCTGACCTGGTGCCAAGCCTGGTGTACCATGGTCCACCCCCCCCCCCCAACGAGGCGGGCGTGGGGAAAAATATGGGCATCAGATTGGACCATTTTTATGGGATTTTCATGGTGTGTCGAGGCTTATGGGTGTGGCTCCTCGACCTTGGTTGTGGATGGACGTTGTGTTGGGTTATACCTTTCGGGGCGGATCCGCAACACGAAGGGACGCATGATCGTCCGTATGTGACCAAGGTGGGGGTGGGGGGGTCCCCAACACCAAACCGGTTGAAGGCGCACCGCAAAGGATCCTCGCAATGTGGCTGGCACCCGTGTAAAAATGTTGGCTTTCGATTTTATCAATCGTGGGGTACTCGATGGTGTGGCGAGGTTGTGGGTGAGCCGTTCCTCGACCTTGGTTGTGGATGGACGTGGTGTTAGGTGATGATGGCTTTTGAGGCGGAGCCGAAGCACCAAGAGACGGGTGATCGTCCTGAAGTGGCCTTGTAAGGGGTACTCAAACACTAGATCGGTTGAAAAGGTGCATCGGAAAGGATCGTCGCGATGTTGTTGGTTTTTAAAAATGTTGGCTTTTGAAATTTATCAATTTCGTGGGGTACTCGATGGTGTGGCGAGGCGTGGGTGTGTCGTTCCTCGAACTTAGTTGTGGATGGACGAGGTGTTAGGTGATTGTGCCTTCCAAGGCGGAGCCGAAGCACCAAGAGACGGCTGATCGTCCTGAAGTGGCCTTGTAAGGGGTGCTCCAACACCAGATCGGCTGAAGGCGCATCGGAAAGGATCCTCGTGAAGTTGTTGGTTTTTAAAAATGTTGGCTTTCGATATTTATCAATTTTGTGGGGTACTCGATGGTGTGGCGAGACTGTGGGTGCGCGGTTCCTCGACCTTGGTTGTGGATGGACGTGGTGTTAGGTGATGCCTTCCGGAGCGGAGCCGAAGAACCATGAGATTGGTGATCGTCCTGAAGTGGCTTTGTACAGGGTGCTCAAACACCAGAACGGCTGAAGACGCATCGGTAAGGATCATCATGCTGTTGTTGGATTTTAAAAAATGATGGCTATCGATATTTATCAATTTTGTGGGGTGCTTGATGGTGTGGCAGGGCTGTGGGTGTGCGGCTCCTCGGTCTTGGTTGTGGATGGATGTGGTGTTAGGTGATGCCTTCAGGGGCGGAGCCGAAGCACCAAGAGACGGATGAACGTCCATAAGTGGCCTTGTGAGGGGTGCTCAAACACCAGATCGACTGAAGGCGCATCCGAAAGGATCCACACGGTGTTGTTGTTTTTCAAAATGTTGGCTTTCGATATTTATCAATTTCACGGGGTACTCGATGGTGTGGCAAGTCTGTGGGTGTGCGGCTCCTCGACCTTGGTTGTGGATGGACGTGGTGATAGGTGATGTCTTCCGGGGCAGAGCCGAAGCACCAAGAGACGGGTGATCATCCTGAAGTTGCCTTGTGAGAGGGTACTCAAACACCAGATCGGTTGAAGGTGCATCAGAAAGGATCCTCCCGATGTTGTTGGTTTTTAAAAATGTTGGCTTCGATATTTATGGATTTCGTGGGGTACTCGATGGTGTAGCGAGGCTATGGTGCGTGGCTCCTCGACCTCGGTTGTGGATGGACGTGGTGTTAGGTGATTCCTTTTGAGGCAGAACCGAAGCACCAAGAGACGGGTGATCGATTGTCCTAAAGTGGCCTTGTTAGGGGTGCCCAACACTAGATCGGCTGAAGGCACATCGGAAAGGATCCTCGCTATTTTTTTTGTTTTTAAAAATGTTGGCTTGCGATATTTATCAATTTCATTGGGTTTTCTTTGGTGTGGCGAGGCTGTGGGTGCCTGGCTCCTCGACCTTGGTTGTGGATAGACGTGGTGTTAGGTGATGCCTTACGGGGCGGAGTTGAAGCACCAAGAGACGGGTGATCGTCCTGAAGTGGCATTGTTAGGGGGTTCCCAACACCAGATCGGCTAAAGGAACATTGCAAAGTATCCTTACGATGTTTTTGGTTTTTTTAAAATAATTGCTTTCGATATTTATCAATTTCGTCTCGTATTCGATGGTGTGGTGAGGCTGTGGGTGCGTGGATCCTCAACCCTGGTTATGGATGGACGTGGTGTTAGGTGATGCCTTCCGGGGCGGAGCCGAAGCACCAAGAGGCAGGTGTTCGTCCTGAAGTGGCCTTGGAAGGGGTGTCCAACACCAGATCTGCTGAAGGCGCATGGGAAAGGATCCTCGTGATGTTTTTG
>JAUPTC010000550.1:25000-35000 GCA_030762895.1 Sophora flavescens
CCGAGCACCGACGAGCAAATGTTGTGATACAAGCTTGAGAGCATTCCCCTGAGCCCCCTAGACTTTTTAGAAGGCGTGGTGGAAAAGCAAACATGTAAACCAGGGTCCACCACGAGGCGCCGTCGTGCCCGGACCCTGTCGCACCACGAGGTGCTGTCGGCGAGTCGGGTTGTTTGGGAATGCAGCCCCAATCGGGCGGTAAATTTCGTCCAAGGCTAAATACTGGCGAGAGGCCGATAACGAACAAGTACCGCGAGGGAAAGATGAAAAGGACTTTGAAAAGAGAGTCAAACAATGCTTGAAATTGTCGGGAGGCAAGGCGATGAGGGTCGACGATGTGCCTCGGTCGGATGTGGAACGGCGAGAGCCGGTCTGCCAATTTTGACCAACGCGAATTGTGATGGTGGCCCAAGCCCGTGCTGTTTGCATGCTCGTGGAGACGTCATCATCGCAATTGTGTATGGCAGCACGCGCCTGCTTGGCGTACTACGGCACCTGCGTGCTCTGGGCGTTGGCCCGTGGGCACCCCATTCAGCCCGTCTTGAAACACGGACCAAGGAGTCTGACATATTTGCGAGCCAGCGGGCGAGTAAACCCGTAAGGCACAAGGAAGCTGATTGGTGGGATCCCATTGTGGGTTGCACCGCCGACCGACCCTGATCTTCTATGAAGGGTTCGAGTGAGAGCATACGTGTCAGGACCCGAAAGATGGTGAACTATGCCTGAGCGGGGCGAATCCAGAGGAAACTCTGGTGGAGGCTTGCAGCGATACTGACGTGCAAATCGTTTGTCTGACTTGGGTATAGGGGTGAAAGACTAATCGAACCATGTAGTAGCTGGTTCCCTCTGAAGTTTCCCTCAGGATAGCTGGAGCCCGCGGGCGAGTTCTATCGGGTAAAGCCAATGACTAGAGGCATTGGGGGTGCAACGCCCTCGACCTATTCTCAAACTTTAAATAGGTAGGACGGTGCGGCTGTCCGTTGAGCCGTGCCACGGAATCGAGAGCTCCAAGTGGGCCATTTTTGGTAAGCAGAACTGGCGATGCAGGATGAACCGGAATCCTGGTTACGGTGACAAACTGCACGCTAACCTAGACCCCACAAAGGGTGTTGGTCGATTAAGACAGCAGGACGGTGGTCATGGAAGTTGAAATCTGCTAAGGAGTGTGTAACAACTCACCAGCCGAATCAACTAGCCCCGAAAATGGATGCCGCTGATGCACATGACCTATACCCGACCGCCGGGGCAAGGTCCAGGCCCCGATGAGTAGGAGGGTGCGACGGTCACTACAAAACCCTGGGCGTGAGCTAGGGCAGAGCGGTCGTCGGTGCAGATCTTGGTGGTAGTAGTAAATATTCAAATGAGAACTTTGAAAGCCGAAAAGGGGAAAGGTTCCATGAGAACGGCACTTGCACATGGGTTAGTCGATCCTAAGGGACGGGGGAAGCCCGTCTGATAGCGCTCTGAGCGTACACTCCGAAAGGGAATTGGGTTAAAATTCCTGAACCGGGACGTGGCGGCTGACGGCAACGTTAGGGAGTCCGGAGACATCGGTGGGGACCCCGGAAAGAGTTATTTTTTTTTGTTTAACAGCCTGCCCATCCTGGAAACGTCTCAGCTGGAGGTAGGGTCCAGTGGCTGGAAGAGCACCGCACGTCACGTGGTGTCCGGTGCGACCCAGGCGGCCCTTGAAAATCCGGAGGACCGAGTGCCTCCCACGTCCGGTCGTACTCATAACCGCATCAGGTCTCCAAGGTGAACAACCTATGGTCGATGGAACAACGTAGGCAAGGGAAGTCGGTAAAATGGATCCGTAACCTCGGGAAAAGGATTGGCTCTGAGGGCTGGGCACGGGGGTCCCAGTCCCGAACCAGTTGGCTGTCAGTGGACTGCTCAAGCTGCTCAGCGGGTTGCCACATGCCGGTCGGGGGACCGATTGGGGACGGGCCCTTCAGGGCCTCTTCCCCGGGCGTCGAACAGTCAGAACTGGTACGGACAAGGGGAATCCGAATGTTTAATTAAAACAAAGCATTGCAATGGTCCCTCCGGATGTTGACGCAATTTGACTTCTGCCCGATGCTCTGAATGTCAAAGTGAAGAAATTCAACCAAGCGCGGGTAAACGGCGGGAGTAACTATGACTCTCTTAAGGTAGCCAAATGTCTCATCATCTAATTAGTGTGAAGCAGAATTCACCAAGTGTTGGATTGTTCGCCCACCAATAGGGAACGTGAGCTGGGTTTAGACCGTCATGAGACACGTTAGTTTTACCCTACTGATGACAGTGTCGCAATAGTAATTCAACCTAGTACGAGAGGAACCGTTGATTCGCACAATTGGTCATCACGCTTGGTTGAAAAGCAAGTGGCGCGAAGCTACTAGGCGTTGGATTATGACTGAATGCCTCTAAGTCAGAATCCGGGCTAGAAGCGATGCGTGCGCCCATCGCCAGTTTGCCGACCAGCAGTAGGGGGCCTAGGCCCCCCACAGGCACGTGCCGTTGGTGAACCCCGCGGGGCCGATGAGCATCGTGGGACGCCTTGAAGCGCAATTCCACACTGGGCAGCGGGTAGAATCCTTTGCAGAGGACTTAAATACGCGACGGGTTATTGTAACTGGCAGAGTGGCCTTGCTGCCACGATCCACTAAGATTCAGCCCCAGACGCTTCGATTCGTCCCTCCCCTCGCCCCGCCCTCGGTTTGGCCCAAGTCACCAAGAGGGTTTTTGCTCAAACGGTTGGCTGGTTGCCAACAAGTGTCGCGAGAAGCCAAGGAGCAGGGGACGATTGTCCGAGTGCACGTGAACGGGTCAAGACGCCCGATCTGGTGACGTGTGCCTCAGCCCTGGGTGCATGTGGTCGGTTCATGATGCTAGATATGGCTCATTTGGTGCGTAGTCCTGGTGCATCGGGCACAGGTCCCCGGTGCAGGTGATCCCCAATCAGGCTCGGTCGGTGCGGTCGGGAACCAAGGATGCATGGGTCTGTTGAACAGGGTACATGTCCCCGGTGTGGTGGAAAAATCATGAAAAATCGACACCTGCATGAAATGCCACGAGACAATGGAGGAACCTTCGGGATAACATTCTTAGAGTGCCTGCAAAAGAACAACTCAAAATTCAATTTGTAGCTTAGTTTCCTTGTATCCAAATTGTCGCATATCCCCGATTTTGGTTGAAAAATCATAAAAAATCACCACCTTCGTGAAATGCCACGAAACTTTGTGGAAACCTTGGGAATATTATAAGTAGTGTGGAAACCTGATTCATGACTTGGCTCGGTCTGGTGCACCAGATTCCTGACTTGGCTCGGTGTGGTGCACCAGGTGCCGGATCTGGCTCGGTCTTGTGCTCCAGATTCATGGTTTGGCTCGGTGTGGTGCACCAGATTCATGACTTGGCTCGGTGTGGTGCACCAGATTCATGGTTTGGCTCGGGGTGGTGCACCAGATTCCTGATTTGGCTCGGTGTGGTGCACCAGATTCCTGTCTTGACTCAATCAGTGCGGACAAGAACCAACGTTGCATGGGTCTGGTGCACATGGCACTGACCGGTTGAAGGTGTTGGTGCCAGAACCTGGAGGTTCATTTTGGGTGGTTAGTGACTCGTGCATGACCACCGTGCTCAGCACATGTCCCAGATGCACCAAGCACCGACGGGAAAATGTTGTGATACATGCTTTAGAGAATTCCCCTGACCCCCCCTAGACTTTTTAGAAGGCGTGGTGGAAAAGCAAACCTGTAAACCCGGGTCCACCACATGTTTAAGTATGCCAGTATACCACATTTCGGCTAAAAGTTCCCAAAAATCCAACCCCTCAATGAAATACAACGAAATTTGGTGGTAAATCTGGAAATAATATAGCAAGAGTTCCTGCAAAAATTCAGGTCAAAATTCAATTTGTAGCCTAGGTTCCTAGTCGTCAAACTGTTGCATATCCCTGATTTCGGTTGGAAAATCATAAAAAATCAAAACCTTCATGAAATGCCACGAAATTTTGTGGGAACCTTGGGAATATTATAAGTAGTGTGCCTGCAAAAAATCAGCTCAAAATTCGATGGCTAGACCCATTTTCCGATTTTTGGAAATTTTTCGGTTTTCCACTTTGAAAATTTATTTAAATAAATGGTTTGCTGAAAAATTCTATAAGTTTTTGGTCCACTAGATCCCATATTTATAAGCATTCCTGCAAACAATCAGGCCAAAATTCGACCTCTATCTTGGAAAAAAAAAAGTATGTCTCCCCAGCAAAAAGGATGTCTTGTGCTGGAAAATGGGTCTTTGCATATTATGCTATTATAGGGGGGGAGAGAGGTGCCAGCCTGACCCTGACCTGGTACCAAGCCTGATGCACCATGGTCCACCCCCCCCCCCCCCCAATGCTCGTGCAATGATCCCCAAAATTGCACATCGACCTTGCCCACGGAATGGTAGGTGACTCGAGCAGGTCATCTTCCGACCGACTGACTCCATGGGCTGGGGCGCGGGCGGGCCCGAGGAAAAATGTGGGCATCGGATTGGACCGTTTTTGTGGGATTTTCCATGTTGTGTCGAGGCTTATGGGTGTGGCTCCTCGACCTTGGTTGTGGATGGACGTTGTGTTAGGTTATGCCCTTCGGGGCAAATCCGCAACACGAAGGGACGCGTGATCGTTCGGATGTGACCAAGGTGTGTGTGTGTGTGGGGGGGGGGGGGGGGGGTCCTGATATGAGCCATGGGGGGGCAAGTCCAATTTCCAACAAGAATGATATGAGCCCAATGAAGACCATGGATCAAGAATCAAATCAAGGACTTGGTGGGCCCATGACAAAAGTTAGACACAAGAAAGCCCAACAAGCTCTTAATTACATGGGGGCTATTTGATAGAAGCAAGCCTAAGAATGAGACCAAATGGAATGGAGCCCCAATTGATGACCTATCTCATTCAACTAGAAGACCCATGATCATTTTCAAATGGGGCGTGCTCTAGTTATGAGTCCACTTAGTTATTTTATTTTAATTCAATAAGTGTAATGGGTTATGTGTGTGTGTCCAAATTGGCTAAGTGATGCAAATGGTTCAAGCCCAATTAAGTCCATGTTGTACACGAATTTGGGAGCTTAGTAGGAGGAATCTTTGGTTTGCATGCCAATAGTAACTCCTATAAGTTATTAGTTTGTTTATTGTTTTGTTAATTATGTGGGAGTTACACTTTTTAATATGAGAATTAAAGTGTGGCAGCCACATAATGATGGTTATGAGAGAATAATAAACTCACCATTAGAGGCTGAGTTAAGGAGGGAAATAGTGAGTCATTTAGTGACATGATTAGGCTAATTATTGTGGGGGTTATGATCTCTTTTGGAAGCCAAAAAGTTGGCAGCCTAATACTCTATTTGTACACTCCATTTTCATGTTGAATAGTAACTTGGATGTTGAATTTGGATTAAATCCATTTGTGAGGGAATTGTCTCTCTTTGGTTCTTGGTTGAGCCATCTTGTTCTTATCAAGAATCCACGATTCTTGTGGCGAACCTCACTTGGCTTACCAAACTCTCTAGTTTGTGGCGCCATCACCATCTCTAATCTTCACCATTTTCATATTTTCTTCCTTTTATGATACAACTCGATTCTGACTTGGATTTGTAATTGTTAAAATTGAACCAAAAAGATCATCAAAGGCAACCTCACCATTTGGTTGTCATCAAGTGGTATCAAAGCTTAGGCTTTGGTTGAATTTTGAGTTTTGTTCTTCTTCTACCTTTCTCCTTTTCTTCTTTTTGCTATGTTGCGATTTGAAAATTTCGACTATTTGCAAGAACATAGGAAAGAGGTTGAAGAGTGGATCCGACAAATGCATGAGAGGCGTGACAAGAGGATGAGAGAGAACGAACAAAAGAGGTTGAGAAAATAGGAAAGAATGAAAAGACAAATGGAAAGTTTTGAAGACCATGTGAAGAAGTTGGTGGAAGACTCCAACAAGAAAGAGAATGAGAAGAAAGAGAGAGAGAAAGCAAAACAAGAGAATGAGGCAAAAGCAAAAGAGAGTGAAAATAAAAGTGATGATCAAAAGGAAAAAGAAAAATAGAGTGAAAAGAAGACTGATAATCAAGAGGAAAAAGAAAAAGAGAGTGAAAAGAAGAATGATGAGCAAGAGAAAAATAATGAGAAAAATAGTGAGCAAAAAGAGAGTTCTTTGGCAACAAAAAGTGAGGAGAACAGGGCTTTGATTTCAAGACAGCCCCAATTCATAATTTATTGCAAGGACTTTTGTTTAATTTCCAATGCTTATAATGATCTCTCTTTTCCTAGTGGTGTTGTAACTCTTTTGCAGAAATTTGGAGATTTCATCCCAAAGGAAGTACCCTATGGCAATGTGATTGTGGAGAACACTATGGATGCAACCAAAATGACTAATTTTGGTGATGAAGACTTCAATTCGAGGTCGAATTCACTCAAAGAAGGAGGGGATGATATGAGCCCAATTTGGAGTATGGTTCAAGAAGCTAGCCAAGGACTTGGTGGGCCAATGACAAATGTTACAATCAAGAAAGCCCAACTAGTGTTAATTCAAACTATGGTTCTCATCATGGAAGCAAGCCCAAATGCAAGATTGGATGGAATGAAGCCCAAATTATTAACTTACATTATCCAACTAAAGGATCCATGACAAGAGGGGCGTGCAACATGAAGAAGAGTCCAATTTTAGTTGTTTATTTTAATTCAATAAGTGTAAATGGGTTTTATGAGTGAGCCCAATTACTAAGTGATGTTTTTGGGACAACCCACTTGTAATCCATGTTGGAAAACGAATTTGTATGTGTCTTAGTGGGAGGAATCTTTAGCTTGCATGCTACAAGAACTCCTAAACTAGTGTGTGGTATTTTGAATAAATTGTATTAATTATGGGGGGTTACACTTTTAATGTGAGAAGCAAGTGTAACCACAACATAATTAGGGGGATAAAGAGTCAAGAAGAGGGGGGGGGCGTAACCTTCATAGTCTTATGGCTGAGTTGAATGATTTGGTGGCTACATTATGAGGGATTTTTAGGTAAATTAACTCATGTTATGATGGCTGAGTTAAGTGGGAATAAGTGAGTGTTTAAGGTCATGAATTAGGTCAATTAAGTGGGGGTTATGGTTGTGGTTTTGGAAGCCAAAAGTTGGCTGCCCAACTATATGTAATTTGTGACAAACACATGAAATGGTAACTTTGATGTTAATTTTGGATCAAATCCATTTTGTGAGAATTTTGTTCTCCTAGGTTCTTGGTAGAACCAAACTATTGTTATCATCAAGAATCCAAGATTCTTGTGGCGAACTTCATAGGCTTATCAAACTCTCTAGCTTGTGGCGCCATACCATCTCTAATCTTCACCATTTTCATATTTTCTTGTTCCTATTTTGGTTCCAAAAATTGTTTCGCATTAACTTGTTAAGAATTCAACAAAATAGATCTTCAACAAGGCAACCTCACCATTTGGTTGTCATCAAGTGGTATCAAAGCTTAGGCTTTGGTTGAATTTTGAGTTTTGTTCTTATTCTACCTTTCTCCTTTTCTTATTTTTGCTATGTTGCGATTTGAAAATTTCGACTATGAGCAAGAACATAGGAAAGAGTTTGAAGAGTGGATCCGGCAAATGCATGAGAGGCGTGACAAGAGGATGAGAGAGAACGAACAAAAGAGGTTGAGAAAAGAGGAACGAATGAAAAGACAAATGGAAAGTTTTGAAGACCATGTGAAGAAGTTGGTGGAAGACTCCAACAAGAAAGAGAATGAGAACAAAGAGAGAGAGAAAGCAAAACAAGAGAATGAGGCAAAAGCAAAAGAGAGTGAAAAGAAAAGTGATGATCAAAAGGAAAAAGAAAAAGAGAGTGAAAAGAAGAGTGATAATCAAGAGGAAAAAGAAAAAGAGAGTGAAAAGAAGAATGATGAGCAAGAGAAAAATAGTGAGAAAAATAGTGAGCAAAAAGAGAGTTCTTTGGCAACAAAAAGTGAGGAGAACAGGGCTTTGATTTCAAGACAACCCCAATGCATAATTTATTGCAAGGACTTTTGTTTAATTTCCAATGCATATGATGATCTCTCTTTGCCTAGTGGTGTTGTAACTCTTTTGCAGAAATTTGGAGATTTCATCCCAAAGGAAGTACCCCATGGTTGGGAAACTTTCAAGGATTCCAAAAGTCTCAATAAAGCACCTACTCATGCTTTACCTCCTATTGAAATATATTATGAACTTAAGTTTGATACAACCGATGTAATGGAAGAGTTCATCCCAAGGGAGGTACTCCATGGCTTGGGAACTTGCATGGTTATCCAAAAGTATGGATATCTTAACACAAGATTCGATAACATGCTTGGGATTGAAGTCATAAATTCGAGGACGAATTTTCTTAAAGAAGGAGGGTATGATATGAGCCATGGGGGGGCAAGTCCAATTTCCAATAAGAATGATATGAGCCCAATGAAGACCATGGATCAAGAATCAAATCAAGGACTTGGTGGGCCCATGACAAAAGTTAGACACAAGAAAGCCCAACAAGCTCTTAATTACATGGGGGCTATTTTGATAGAAGCAAGCTCAAGAATGAGACCAAATGGAATGGAGCCCCAATTGATGACCTATCTCATTCAACTAGAAGACCCATGATCATTTTCAAATGGGGCGTGCTCTAGTTATGAGTCCACTTAGTTGTTTTATTTTAATTCAATAAGTGTAATGGGTTATGTGTGTGTGTCCAAATTGGCTAAGTGTTGCAAATGGGTCAAGCCCACTTAAGTCCATGTTGTACACGAATTTGGGAGCTTAGTAGGAGGAATCTTTGGTTTGCATGCCAATAGTAACTCCTATAAGTTATTAGTTTGTTTATTGTTTTGTTAATTATGTGGGAGTTACACTTTTTAATATGAGAAGTAAAGTGTGGCAGCCACATAATGATGGTTATGAGAGAATAATAAACTCACCATTAGAGGCTGAGTTAAGGAGGGAATTAGTGAGTCATTTAGTGACATGATTAGGCTAATTATTGTGGGGGTTATGATCTCTTTTGGAAGCCAAAAAGTTGGCAGCCTAATACTCTATTTGTACACTCCATTTTCATGTTGAATAGTAACTTGGATGTTGAATTTGGATTAAATCCATTTGTGAGGGAATTGTCTCTCTTTGGTTCTTGGTTGAGCCATCTTGTTCTTATCAAGAATCCACGTTTCTTGTGGCGAACCTCACTTGGCTTACCAAACTCTCTAGTTTGTGGCGCCATCACCATCTCTAATCTTCACCATTTTCATATTTTCTTCCTTTTATGATACAACTCAATTCTGACTTGTTTTTGTAATTGTTAAAATTCAACCAAAAAGATCATCAAAGGCAACCTCACCATTTGGTTGTCATCAGGTCCCCAACACCAAACCGGATGAAGGCGCATCGCTAAGGATCCTCGCAATGTGGCTGGCACCCATTTTAAAAATGTTTGCTTTCGATTTTATCAATCGTGGGGTGTGCTGTTCCTCGACCTTGGTTGTGGATGGACGTGGTGTTAGGTGATGATGCCTTCCGAGGCGGAGTAGAAGCACCAAGAGACGGGTGATCGTCATGAAGTGGCCTTGTAAGGTGTGCTCAAACACCAGATCGGCTGAAGGCGCTTCGGAAAGGATCGTCGCGAAGTTATTGGTTTTTAAAAATGTTGGTTTTCGATATTTATCAATTTTGTGGGGTAATCGATGGTGTGGCGAGGCTGTTAGTACGCGGTTCCTCGACCTTGGTTGTGGATGGACATCGTGTTGGGTGATACCTTTCGGGGCAGAGCCGATGCACTAAGAGACGGGTGATCGTCCTGAAGTGGCCATGTGAGGGGTGCTCAAACACCAAATCGACTGAAGGCGCATCGGAAAGGATCCGCACGGTATTGTTGGTTTTCAAAAATGTTGCCTTTCGATATTTATCAATTTCGCGGGGTACTCGATGGTGTGGCGAGGCTGTGGGTGTGCGGCTCCTCGACCTTGGTTATGGATGGACGTGGTG
>JAUPTC010000550.1:42500-44395 GCA_030762895.1 Sophora flavescens
TGGAGATCCACGAGCATCGGCGGAGTGGTGGAGAGACAAGGCACGGGAGCGGAGCGACCGACTCGGTCGGTGCGGAGCGCGGTTCGGCCTGGCTCGGTGTGGTGAGATCCACGACTTGGCCTGGTGCGGTGCACGGATTCATGATTTGGATCGATGTGGTGCACACGATTAATGATCTGGCTCGGTGGTGGTGCACGATTCTGATTTGGTTTGGCTCGGTGTGATTGGCGATTCACGACTTGGCTCGGTGTGGTGCACGGATTCATGTTTGGCTCGGTGTGGTGCACGGATTCATGGTTTGGCTCGGTGTGGTGCAGTTGGCGACTGTGGTGGTGTGGTGCGCGATTTTGAGTTTTCGGTGTGGTGCACGACGCGGTGCAGGATTCTGGCTTGGCTTGCGGTGTGGATTCACGATTCTCGGGATGACTTGGCTTGGCTCGATGTGGTGCACGGTGCCCGACGTTTGGCTGTGCGTTCGATTCGGTTTGGCTCGATGTGGTGCACGATTCCCGGCTTGGCTCGGTGTGGTGCCCGATTCCGACTTCGGGCCGGGTGCACAGATTCACGGCTTGGCTCGATGTGGTGCACGATTCCCGACTCAGCTCGGTGTGGTGGTGCGATTCATGACTTGGCTCGGTGTGGTGCACGATTCACGACTTGGCTCGGTGTGGTGCCGGCGTGGTGCACGGATTCTGGCTTGGCTCGGTGTGGTGCACGATCCCCGACTTGGCGCCGGTGTGGTGCACGATTCATGACTTGAGTCGGTGTGGTGCACGATTCACGGCTTGGTCGGTGTGGAGCGCAGTACGGTCTGGCCCGTGTGGTGCCCGATTGGCGACTTGGCTCGGTGTGGTGCACGGATTCACGGTTTGGCTTGGGCGGTGGTGCACGAGTTGACGGTTGTCGGTGTGGTGCCACGGATTCACGAGTTGGCTCGGGTGGTGGTGGATTCGGACTTGGCTCGGTGCGGTGCACGATTCATGGTTTGGCTCGGTGTGGTGGTGCAGTTCATGGTTTGAGCTGGGTGGTGCACGGTGGTCGACTTGGCCGGTGCGGTGCGCGATTCTGATTTGGCGTGGTGTGTGGTGCATTGCTTGAAACTTGGTTCGTGTGGTGCACGATTCATGATTTGGCTCGGTGTGGTGGTGTGGGGGGCGCAGATTCCTGGTTTCGCTCGGTGTGGTGCAGTGCGATTGGATTCACTTGGCTTGGCGTGGTGGTGCACCCATTCATGTTTTGGCTCGGTGTGGTGCACGGTTCATGGCTTGGCTAGGTGTGGTGCACGGATTCACGACTTCGGCTCGGTGTGGTGCAGGTTCCTGGTTTGGTTTCGGTGTGGTGCGCGAGATCTGACTTGGCTCGATGTGGTTAAAGATTCATGATTTGGCTTCGGTGTGATTCACTATTCATGACTTTAGCTCGATGTGGTGCACCGAATTCATGATTTGGCTCGATGCAGTGCACGGATTCTGATTTGGCTCGGTGTGTGGTGCACGATTCACGACTTGGTTCGATTGTAGTGCACTGGTTCACACCGATTGGGCTCGATTGTGTGCCGGATTCATGTTTTGCTTTCGGTGTGGTGCTCCATATTCTGTTCCCAGCTCTTTGTGTGGTGCCATAGTGCGCAAATTCATGGTTTTAACCGTTGGCGGTGCACAGTTCACGACTTGGATCGATCTGGTGCACCCTATTCACGACAGCTCGATTGTGGTGCACGGATTCATTATTTTGCTCGGCGTGGTGCACCAGTGCAGGGTGCACGATTCTGACTTGGCGCGGCGTGGATGCACGGTTCATGGTTTGGCTCGGTGTGGTGCACCATATTCACGATTTGGCTCGGTGTGGTGCCGCGATGGTGCACGGATTCATGTTTTATTTCGGTGTGGTGCACG